>JAXCLM010058833.1:0-10228 GCA_035583075.1 Eurycea guttolineata | reverse complement strand
GCTAAACTACTAATGGCAAAGTGTCACGATCAACCAAGCAAAATATCTGATGAAGTGGGACAGAGGCAGAGCATTTTAAATCGGGTAGAAGGTGTGCCAGTGATTTTACACGATGATCGAAAAAAACTGGTGCTCGAAGAGAGGGAACAATTTATGTCAATGACGATTAATCAAAGAGTTGCATGCTCTATAAAAGATTTGCCGTTAGTAGTGCAGGACAATCAAGCAACTGTGGGGATTGCCAAAGAGGTGTCTTTAGTCCTGCAAGAAAGGGAGCCATGCAATACACCAGGGGGACCTATGAAAGAGAGTACAACAACTGCAAAGATAAAACAGACACCCACTCTTCTGCTTACAATCCCACAGTGGAATTATGCATTATTTTATTGATTTTTCATGTTATCATATATACAAAATAAACGTAAAAAAAATACAAGAAAAGTAAATGTCATTTCATTGAGCAATCCAACAACGTACCTCGAACAATTCATTATTACATATATTATTAAAATCAATACATACCCGCAACATCAATAATCATTACATATAAATTCATTAAATGCTAGTACTGCTATCTGCAAGAAACGCACGAAATGGAGACCAGATATCCTTGGGGTGCTGAGACCTGACCATCACGTTGTACAGCTCACTCTCCTGAAGTTCACAATATACAATATAATTCATCCATGCTATCAAAGAGGGTGCAGAAGGTGATATCCATGCTCGTGCCACCATTAACTTTCCCACCACAATCATTATTTGCATCAGCCTTGCCATTTTTACTGGCATCTGAGGAAGGTCACATACAAAGATTAGTTTAGGAGTGAGAACTATGTTGAATTTACTAACAGAATTCATTACTTTGATCACTTAAGTCCAAAACTTATACACAGTTGGGCAATCAAAAGTCATGTGCTTAAAATCTGCGTCCTCTAAGGTGCATTTGTTACAGCATACATGCAACTGAGGATAGATAGCATTGAGTTTCTTTGGTGTATAATAAGCTCTATGTATGAATTTAAAGTGTATCAACCTCAGATTCATGCAAAATGAGACATTTTTGGACAGGTAACAAGCCATAGCCCACTCATCCTCATCTATCTCAATACTCAGCTCAGCAGCCATTCTCAACCTGGACACTTCTGCGTTATGATGCACCTTTTGCCTAAGGATTTTGTATAGCTTTGATACCTGATGAGATTGGTCAATGGTGGTTAAACAATGTGTGAGGAGGACATTCTCCTCGGGTTCCAGTCCCGCGGTGCCCCACCTATCTCTTATTGCTTTCTGTAGCCGCTTCCACAGAAGTAAATTTGTGAAACCCCCGCCTGCTGAATCAACCACATCTTTTTCTTCTCTCAACTTCCCTCTGTGGTGAATATCTTCAAGTGTGAAAATGCCATTGTGTAACCAGTGCCTGAAATCTCTCTCCCTCAGCTCCGTGTGTGCAGGAGCAACATCCCATAATGACATATATGGGCTATATAAGGTACCTCCAGAGATTCTTTTGTGTGCTAGTCTCCATACCTTTATTCCCACATGTACGATACTGTTTCCACTTGGCAGTTTCAATCTGTGATCTACAAGGAACCTGTCTGTAGTATTGCCACCCAACCAGTGTCGTTCCATCTGTACGCATGGATCTGTGGATGCATAATCAAACCATTTTATGCAGTACGCCAAGATAGCGGCAAAATAATAGCTTTGGACATGTGGTAGCTCAAAGCCTCCGTCTACGTAAGCAGCAGTCAATGCTGTGTGTGCAACCCTCGGAGTTTTCCCTGCCCATATGAACGTCGAGATTATAGATTGTATTTTGGAAAAATATGAAAGAGGAAGGTAGACTGGTGCAGTTCCAAACGTGTACAAAAATTTTGGCAATATTATCATTTTGATTAGTGCTATTCTTGCTGCTAAATTTAATGGTAGATAACTCCATTTATTAGTTTGTATCGTTAGATATTCTAGTAAAGGCACATAATTTGCGTCATACAGTAAACTATAGTCCTTGGGAATCATGATGCCAAGATATTTCAATACATTAGGTACAGTTGGAATGGCAATGCATCCAAGTGTCAATGGTGCTGAAGTCCCTACCGGAAGATACTTTGATTTGGAGAGATTTAATCGATACCCAGACCAATTTTCATGTTCCTGTATTATATTCATTAACTCCGAGCAGTTTGTCAATGGATCTCGTAAAACGACAAGAAGATCATCCGCATATGCAATTGAGATAGTAGTAACCCCATTAATGCAAACACCTGCCATAGGCATCTCAGTTCTTAGCCTTACTAGTAACGGTTCCATGCATATGGCAAAAAGCGCTGCCGACAATGGACATCCCTGTCTAGTTCCTCTGTCGATTAGGATGCTGCCGGTTTCTGCTTCATTTACAACAATTGTCGCTGACATATTTGAATATAGTATATTAATCCAGCGACAAAAAGCAGGACCAAATCCCATATATCTCAACGTAGCCAATAAATAGGGCCATCTAACTTGATCGAATGCCTTGTACGCATCGAAGCTTAAAAATCCCAAATTCGGATAACCTTGTCTCGCGGCTAAAATGTCTAGTACTCTGTGCGTAGCAGACGCCGTTGATCTGGCTGGCACAAAGCCACACTGATCTACATCCACTATCTGGGGTAGTATAGATAGGATCCGTCCCACAAGGATCTTAGCTAATATCTTAATATCAGTGTTTATCATTGATAGAGGGCGATATGCATCACAAGAACTTAGATCTCCACCAGGTTTAGGCAGCAACACTATCCTCACTCTGTTCAAATCAGATGGAACCTGACCCCTTTCGAATATCTCATCATATAATGTCTTCAGCTGCGGAGCAAGAAGCTGTATGTGTAGTTTATAAAATTCATTTCCCAAGCCATCAGGCCCAGGTGTTTTATTTGCTTTGAGCTGCTTTACAGCTGCCACTATTTCCTCAGTGGAAATTGGCGCATCAATTGTTTCTACCTGGTCATCTGGTATCATGCGTAATTGGAGCGTTTGAAGATATGAACTAGCTTGTGCTTCAGTGACAGGAGCCAAGTCCTTATACACATCAAGAAAGTGTGAGTGTACTGTGTTCAATATTTCAAGTGGATCAGTTGTAACCTCACCCGTGCTTGTAATTATCCTTTCAATCGTGCATGGAACTCTGTGTGATCGTACCATGCGTGCAAGCAGTGTTCCCGGTTTGTTCGCCTGCCAATAAGCATATGCTTGGATAGGTTTGCCTAGCGCTTTAGATAATTCACCAATACTAGCGGCATATGATCCTTTGCATTCCTGTAGCGCAGCTAGACTAGATGGAGTCTGCAGCCTCTCATGTTCAGTTTCAAGACTCACCAGCTTAGTTTCATTATTTTTAACATCAGCTCTTAATTGTTTAATAGCCCCACTCATCATGTTACCCAAAACACCCCTCAGATAGCATTTCATTGCTGCCCATCGTGTACCTTAAGATGTCTCATCCAGGGTATTCAGATTTAAGAATTAATTTATATAATCAAGCACATTTTGGGCCATCACTGAGTCAGACAATGCCGATGCCCGAAATGACCATCTACTTATCCTAGTATAGTGACGTACCCAGTCAATCTTAATAAATATGGCGTTATGATCTGAGAGTGACCTTGGTAGTATCCCAATATTATCAGTGCAAAAATAGGCAGCCTTGGAAACCAGGAAACAATCAATCCTTGAGAACGATAAATGCGTGTCAGAGTAATATGTGTATCCTGGATCTGATGGATTACGTACGCGCCAAACATCTATTAAGCTATAATGATCCATCAGCTGCAAAAGTGTCTTTGCACATTTGGATAATGAGCGCAGGGTTTTAGATGATCTATCAAGGGTGGGAGATAATACAAGGTTATAATCGCCAGCTATCATCCAGGGGAGACCCTCCCATCTAGTCATGTGTGAAAACACTTCTGAGAAAAAATCAGGAGCATCATAATTTGGTGCATATATGTTTGCTATTACTATGCGCTGACCAAATAATGAGCAATGTAGTATAATATAGCGCCCTTGGTCATCATTTATCACATCATGCGCTTCAAATACAACCCCATCTCTTATTAGGATTAGTACACCTCTTGATCCACGTGCAAAAGTTGCCGAAAACTGTCGCTTCCCCAATGCGGCAAGCATCAGGGAATTATCTCCCTTTGCCGTGTGTGTTTCTTGAATGAGTAATACATCGGGCTGAACACTAGCACAGCTCAGTAGTATTCGCTTCCTTTTGGCCCCATCCAATAGCCCCCTCACATTCCATGATAAGAACGAGAGGCGATACTTATTTTCACTCTGTGTGGCAGCCATCTGATATCAGTAAAATGTGTGAATAGCAGCTTCTAATGCTGTCTATATACAAATAGACAGGCCAGACACCGATAGTGCTTTTAAGGTATGCATGCCTCATAAATTGCTCATAATGTACCTGCCAAATCACCCAATCAAAACGACTAACATCTGAGTTACGGCTAACAACCTGCCATTCATCAAAACAAAGTCTACATGCAATTAACCCTATGTGCAGAAACATCTGTAACATTAACCATCCCAGATTCCCTCTCAACTGTGGGAACTGTGTTCTCAACAAGCAGAGAAAACTCTGCCAACAGTAACCAAACACCCTTTTGGAGACCATGTCCTTCCAGCATAAGCGTCCCGCATATTTGCGGAGTATTTGTAAGCTAATTCAGTCCTTAACAATTAGTGCCTCAAGGACAGCGTAACACACCCAGCTATTCAGAGCAGATTTCTTCTGTATTGAAGACCAGCCGTTCCACCCTCGCAGTTGAAGGAGTGTAAACCCCCATTAGTGTGTATGCGGAGTTCTGATGTTGCACCTGTTGACGCTAATGTATGCGCCTAACTTGCAGGAGAGGACTATCTAAGTGAGAATTTCTATTCTAGATGTAGCGCGGATTCAATATCCTCTTCTGTGCCATGTATTGTCATCCTCACATATTTTTCCATACATTCGTTCATATGTAAAGCGCTACGAATTTTCATATCAAGTTCTCAGTTCACAAATGCTCTCTCTCCCCTGCCATATACCTAACCCATAGCACTAATAGCGCTGTCCATCTAGTAATACTCAACACAACATGCACTGCCTAGTGGGTAGAGAAGGCATGCTTTAATCACTCATAAAAGTATACCTCAATGAGAGTAATGTATGAATTCAGGGCACAGTATTAGTGCACAAGTTGGCATTCATATCAATCGTACGACCAGAGCGCTTACACATCAGGCACACCTCATCAAGTATCCGATGTAATTCATTACCTTTTGTCACCAGCAGATGGCACATATATCACCCGAGCGGTGCGATCCTACCAATTCAACTTTAGACAGTAGATGGCATCCCATGCAAAAGCATTTTCCAGTGTCAAGCGCCACTTTCCAGCTGCCTTTTTCTCTGCCCTCCATCTCTCATTTCAATACCCAGCAATGTCAAATTCTGTACGCATACTATTACAGAAAATGGGCTCGCTCGCTCCAGAACGCATTCAGCACGCATAATCTTCTATGTGCGAACTAAAACATAATATTGAATTACATGCTTTCACCCGCAACTATTCTCAAAGAGGCATGTAGATCCGTTCCATCATCACCAGCAGAGGGCACACACTGTACACTGGCAACCCGATCCTACCAATCTATTTGCAGGACCGCAGATGGTATCATCTGCAGTGACTATCTCCAGCATGTATTGCCATGTGGCAGCGGCCATTTTCTCAATCTCCAACACCTCCCTCCATTATCTAACTAGTTCGAATATGTTATATTCATATTTACAGTTAGGGAGCACACATGACCATTAATTCGTTTTTCGTGCATTCTGCCATCTCCTCCTGTGACATTTCCCCCCCCTCACATTACATGTTAGGCATTATCAAGAAATCAATCGTATCTGAATTTCACTTCGCTTCCATGCCCAATCTTTCCCTAGCGTACGAAAACCCAGCCAATGCTTGCAGAACTGTAGGTTCATCCCGTCTCTAACACACACAGCTCAGACATTATTAATGAGGTGTATAGATATAGAAGCAATTAACCGTCTCTATTACGCGCCACAAATATGAATGGTTACCTTATTCGTGTCCCCCGGTCCCCTATTATTGATCAATCATTTAGATACCTATACTCAATCTGACATCTAGCATGATCCACAAGTGTCATTTATGTCCATGAGTGCGTTCCATTCCCGCTACAAGGGTTAGCTCTGTTAATCACGCTGGAGTCTGTGCCGCCTCCTCTCACACTGTCATTTTCAATAATGCTTATTTCGTTCGTTGCTCCTACTCTTCTACGTGGTGCGCTGTTCTCCCTGGTGATGAGGACCCGTCCGCCTGCCCCTGCGATTCATCTTCGCTGCCTGCCGGTCGTTCAGTTATGGGTGGCAGAGAGTCAATGAAGTCCATGGCATGCTGGGGTGATATAAAAAAGTGAGTGTGATTACGCCATTGCACTCGTAATTTAGCTGGGTGCAGCATGGCATATGAAATGTCTCTTGCCCTTAATTCGCGCTTAGCATTTTCAAATTGTCGGCGGGCTCTCTGCACATTTGGTGTAAAGTCTGGGAAAAACCTAATTTCGGCATTTTCCCATCTAGTTATGCGCTGCTCCCTTGCAGCCCTTAGTATTTCGTCCCGATCTTTAAAGCTGAGTAGGCGCATAATTACTGCTCTCGGAGGGGCGCCTGGTGCTGGCCGTGGCTGCAGTGATCGATGAGCGCGCTCTACTACAAAATGGTCTGATAGCCTTGCGCGCGGAAGCCACAGCTTAATCAGCTCCTCCGCCCTGTTGATAAAATTACCAGGCACTGCAGACTCCGAAACGCCCGTGATCCGTATGTTGTTCCTCCGTCCCCTTCCATTTAATTCTTCAATTTGATTTTGCAAGGCATTTATAGTCGCCTGCTGCTGCAATCTCATCGGTTCTTACTTTTATGACATCCATTCTGACTTGCATTTGTCCCCATTGTTCTGTCGCCTCACGGCGAAAGTCCCGCAATTCTTGTAGGATCGCTGTCATGGTCGTTGCCCCTCCCCCATCGGGGACTGTCGCCCTCTGCCTCGGTGCCGGCAGCGGGGTCCCGCTGGTCGCCTCCTCCGTAGGGGGAGGGGGAGTGTCGCGCGGCGACACAAATTCAGTAATTACCCGCTGTAAACCTCCACGTTGCCTCCCGCGGGTCATCTTTAGTAGCAGTAGTAGTTTTTAGCGACAATTTCTGGCAAATAGCTTCTTATTTTAGGCAAAAAGGATAAGCGGGCGCGGGAGCTCCTTGCTCACACGTCTGATCCGCTGCTGGACATCACGTGGTCCTATTCCATTTTGTATAATGTTAAGTCCTGATATTTTTACAAGGCCAAAGTTTGCCAAGTGATAAGATTTTTGCAGCAAATCAATCATGCAAATAATCACAAACAGAAAACCAAATGGTTTGCAAGCATCTTTAATAATATATATGAAAAGGGCCTGGGAGCGCAAGTGGGCGATGGTCTGTTAATCCTGGTCTAAATCAACATAATCAGTTGGCATTTTCATGTATCCATTGAAACTCTGCCAGGACATCCGGTCTTGGCCTGGTTGAATACGATCCAGCTTTGCGTGGCACATAGCTGTGTCGAACAGTTGCCTGTTTTCTATGAGCTATATCACATTTCCTTTTTGCTTCACTGAACAGCTGAGACTCCCACCGTCTTTTGCGAACAAGTTTAATATGCACTTTATCGCCTGCTGTTAAAGGATGATCTTCCTCTCCAGACTCCTCTGTGCTCTGCGTCACTTCTATGGGAAGGTTCGTAAATACTACTTTTATTTTCTGTTTTTCACTCTCCCCGAAATCCGTTACGTCAAGAGCTGCAATTCTGCGTCGGCACTTCTGCAGGCAAAAAAGTAAGGTATTATAATGGATTTTTGCATTCTTCATGCATTTGCAAATCATCACAAACATAATACATACTAAGACCTTGCGTTAGAAGCTCAGATGACGTCTAAGTCTTTTATATTCATGCAAAGTCACAAAGGTAAAAGCTTACTGGCCACACAGATGCAGGTGAAATCTGCCAGAAAAAAACAATCAAATGCAGCCATTCTTTTTGTACTATCAACAAGGTCAATGCGCACTATTCCCTAATAATTTTGCTGGTCAGCAGACTAGCCAGAAATTATGTAAGCTGAGTACATAGAGCATTTTCAGAGTTATTGATAGGGATTTGGCAGCAAAGGGTTGCATGCATGTATAGAATGCTTATTGCAAGACTGTATAAAACCAATATAGCACAGATTTAATGGTTTAATTGATGTTAGCATATTATCATGACCAAGTATGTGTCTCCAGTACTTTGGCAATAATAACAACTTACAGTTTCTTTGCTTTTTCTTCTCCTTGCGTCTAGCTTTCTCCGCTCCCAAATACCTGCCTCCTTTGTTACACGCCGCTTGTTGCGCCAATATGTCTTTGCCGCAACTACAAAAAGAGTTATTGAATGGGTTAATAATGCTGAGTGTATCAGTCAAATATTTCGAAACTGTTATGCAACAATAAGAACGATTTGGTGAGACTGTTACATGCTCACTCTGTAGTACCTTTTCTTGGTACACAAACGTCTTGTGCTGAAGACTGCAGAATAAATGAATGCATTAAGAAAAAACAGTAACCGACAAGAAAAACAATGTGTCCCGGACTCCTGCTTCGAACATTTCTCCTGGTACTTTACCAGACTTCATTATACGTTTTGGAATACGTATTAATATTTGTAGTATTGTTAGCATCTCAGCCACAAATGGACATTATGGTGTATACAGTATAAATATATATATAACCATTGACTGAAACTGACACTACAATGTTAGCGTGCATGCAAACCTAAGTTGTGGTTACTTGTAATCCACATGTTGCAGCGCTTCAGCATTTGTATTTTTTCATTTTCATATTACCATTTATTTCTTCCATGGATGCCTGTGGGTTGCCTCCTCGTACATACTCGTGTAGTTTGGAAGTTAATATCCGATTTCGATTTCCTAAAGGGCTATAAACATACATGTCACAAGTACAAACAATTTGTAATTTAATAAGTATACAAATTACTATAATCTTTACATATGATCTTGTCATGCAAAGTGTGAAAGAAACAGCTAAGAACAAATTCATGTTATATATATATATCAGGGAAACATGTACTTGTTCTTTTTCATTACCACTCACATTTTCGGTATCAAAAAGATTAAAATATAGTATGTGCCAGTTTAATATGAATGAAAAAATACAATTAACATGAGTCCAAATAATACTGGGTCATTCCCAATCTCCCTTGTCCAGATAAAATCCACAATCACATATATATTTTTACTTTGACAAGCACAGGGGTATGACTACAGCTACTTGCAATATCTTTGCCACTTTAAAATATCCAAATTATTACCCCTTTTTATACTTTGAATGGCAGTCAGATAGCACACCACATTGTATATGCAGCCCACAAATCTAGGTTGAAATACCTGTACAATGGAAATCACCATTGCCGTATAAAATTGCCAGCTGCGTGTAACCTTTAAATATTATCATTTATCAAATGTTTATAACCCAATACCTGGAAAAGACATTTGCTTTGTATCTAAGTATCTCTAGGAACTTACTCTTCCTCAGTATCCCATGGTGCCATGTTTTCCACCGCAGTGTAGTACTTGTAACCCCTGTGCAGAAGAGACTATTCAAATGAAAGAGACTCAGTTAATATCATTACAGGTTACAAATTCTTTCTTTTGCTGCCAAAAAAACGACGGAAAAGTGTCTTCTACATTGCAGTATCCAAACATTCAAGTGCATCCAGGCAGCAATAATGTCATGAGGGTTTTGCACTGCTCTGTGGCACTCTACAAATACAGAGAAAAAGGCAGTAGGTGTTAAGTAAAACTTACACACTATTCTGTATAAAAATCCAAAACTGTTACCGTTGTAAGTGGTGAAACTGAAGCAGTTATTTTGCACGCTTTCTTTGTTTTGGAAGCCAACTGTGCCTTCAGGTCTGCTATTGTTTCCATTGATTTTTTTCTGTCAGAATAGAGAAATCTACATATTAACACAATACCTGTACTTCACTGTCCAATATGTGTGTGTACATATATATATTCACTGAAAAAACCAGAGGTTGAAACCATCGTTAAGTTAAGTTCAATGCAACGAAACCCAGTCAAC
>JAXCLM010057725.1:0-10230 GCA_035583075.1 Eurycea guttolineata | reverse complement strand
TGTGTCAAATTTCAAGTAAATCCATGAAGTAGTTCAAAAGTTAAAAGAGTTTTAAATTGCGGTATATAGCCATATGGTAAAGCCAATGAATTTAACAACTTTTTTTCTGTAAAAGGGATACTCAATTTATCGACCTTGGAAGGATAAAGGGCTGAGTAGGCCTAGCCAGGATTCGAACCTGCGTGCTTCAGATCCAGAGGCAAGCACTCTAACCGTTGTGCTAACGGACCGGCTATATTTCAATGGGGCATATAGCCCTATGGGAAATCCAATGAATGTATTAACTTTTGGTAGGGGCGTGGCCGAGCACCTAAGATGGCGGGTGTGTAGAGCGTCGGCTCCGCACCACGCCAAACGAAATCAATCCTGTAGCCCCTTCTGTCTTCGCCTGATGCTGGGCTGGGGCCCTGCGGTAGATCGGGGGGCCGAAGCGCTCCTCACAGAACCCACCCTTGCCCTCCCACGTGACCTACGGACAGCCGTGCGGGCTCCACGGCTTGGGGCCTGGCGGCGCGCGCTGAGCCGGGGGCTCGCGTGACCCACGCCGCCGACGTGCCTGGCACTGGGCCGCGCCGCGGACGGCGCCGACACACTGACGTGGCGCTGTCGCTGCTGGACGAAGGCGGCCTCTATCCACCCGCGTGCGGCGGGGACCCGGGTGCGCCGTGAGATGCCCCCCCCCGCACCTGCTTCGGAGCGAAGTGAGCCCGACTTGGATCTCCGGGCTCGGGACCCCTGACCCGGGCTGCTCCCGCGCCTACACCCTCCCGCAATTCCGGAGGATTTTCCCGCTGCTGCCGGCGTTTTTGGCCCCCCCTCCCCGCTGGTTGTTGGGGCGGCTCTGCCTGCCGGGGCCACTCGCCTGGGGGCCTGTGAGACGCTGCTGGGCCCTGGAGTCAACGAGGGTCATATTCCCTATAGGATTGCCGGCATCGTACCCCCTTGGTGGTGGTCACTGCTGTGGCCCCCCCCCCTCCCTCCTTTGCTGTGGGTCGCGAGTTGCCGGCCTGGTGTAGTGTGGTGTGGTCGAGTGGGGCAGAGGATCATTTCACCGTTGGACAGTGAGCCTGCATACTGCACACTGACGACTGCGGCAAACAACATCATCTTCTGTGAGTACCTATCCAGTGTGCTGTTGGTGCTCCTGATCTGCACGTTTCTGCATATTAGCCCCCCTCTTCGCCCTTGCCACTGGTCTTGCACTAAACCCAACTGTGCGGGGCTGTGCTGCGCTTCTCCCCTCTAAGGGTGCTTACAGGGCAATGGGGAGAACAGACAGGAACCAAAGGAAGATGGATCCTTTTGTTAAACAATCAGTGCCCCCCCCTCCTCCAGGTAGGCCGGAAGATGCTGGAACTCCTGGGTCTGTGACCACAGATATGTTAGCTACCATGATAAAAACCATGCAGGACGCGCTCTCTAACATTGATGGGAAGATGGACGGTATTTTGCAAAAAATTGATGGAATGCAAACTGCCATTGACACTCAAAAGGCCACCACTGTGGATATTCAACAGCGGTTGAAAACAATGGAGGACAAAGTCACCCAGCTGACAGACAGAGCGGAAGTATCTGAGGCGGCACTGCTGTCTGTCCAGTTGAAAAATGATGATCTTGAAAATAGGTCTAGAAGAAACAATGTGAGGATAGTTGGTGTGGCAGAATCTGACCAAATAAAGGACTACCAGGCGTTTGCAGAAGATCTGATTAGAAAATTACTACCGAATGCTCCTCTGTCCAAATTTTTTCTGGTTGAGAGGGCACACAGAATTTCAACGGCAAGACCACGACCTGGTCAAGCCCCTCGCCCGATAATCGCCAGGATGTTAAACCATAGGGACAGAGATGTAATCCTGAGATCTGCAAGAGAATCTGGCGTACTTAAAAGTGGGGGCGACACAATATCTTTTTACCCGGACTTTTCACAGCACATCCAACAGGAGCGCCAAGCCTTTCTAGCTGTTAAATCAGTTCTCAGACAAGAGGGGATAAAATACTCCATGCTATACCCTGCACGTCTGAGGGTGGAGTGGCAGGATAAGGCCCATTTCTTTCAACACCCGGACCAGGTCGCTGACTTTCTACACTCCAACCTTCCATCGCTAGACCTGAGTTCCCTACAGAGAGCTGGCGGGGACAGTGCTTTATGGCGCCCAAGGCTGCGTCTCAGACACCGCAAAACGAACAGATCTAGGCGTGATGAGACACGCAGAGACAATAACGGTCACCCACCGCTGGAGGAGGACCTGGCTGTGGGGGGGACTCCGGGGCTGGGGTCTCTTTCGCAGCCCTCCCAGGATGGGACCATGTCTGAGAGCCTTTTTGAATCCTGACGCTGCAACTCCGGGAGAGTATTGCATCTGCCCTAACCTGCTGCATTTCTCCGGTGGTCTGTGCTGAGGATGTCATCTCCTCACGGAATTGGACTCCCCCGTGATGCCCGGGGGCGCCTCCGTCTGCTCGGGCGGACCAGAAGTGGGCACATCAACCCAACAGAGGTGGTGTCATGCCCACAAGCTAAATGCAAATGTCATTATGTTATTTTTCGAGAAGGTGGTATTGTTTATATTGTTGTTTTTTTTTAATTGTAGAATTGTTGAAATTGTTGGGAGGGATATTCTTAACACTGGTCAGTTGGGTTTTTACTGGTGTGTGGGAGGGCAAATTAGGCATATCCATCCCCCATTGTGCAGACCTAAACATCATCACATATGCTTTTCAAGTTGAGGCGGACACAGGCTCCTCGTCCCTAGATGTAGATGATCATGGGTAGACAGATCAATCTCCTCACTTGGAATGTGAGGGGACTGAATAACGGTAAAAAATCTAGGAAAATACTACAATACGCTACACTACACGGGATACACATATTGTGTTTACAAGAAACTCACCTTGCAGATGAGAGAGCTAGGGCGTTTGGTAGGTCCTGGTCAACCCACAGGGTACACACTGGCTATTCAAATCATGCCAGGGGTACAGCAATCCTGATTAACAAATCTCTTCCCTTTGTTCACCACACTAGTTTTGTGGACCCTAGCGGCAGATTTGTAGGTATATGTGGTTCGTTATATGGCAGGAATATATTGATCATGTCCATATATGGCCCTAACACCGATGACCCCTCTTTCTTTGAGTCCATAGCAGATAAATGTGCGGAATTTGCAGATTACGACTACATATGGGCCGGGGACTATAACATACTATTAGATCCCAAATTAGACCGTTCAGCTGGATCCGACAGACCGCCTACAGCTGCAGCCAAAGTTTGTAATGCCTTGATGGTCCGACATAACCTGTTGGACGCCTGGCGTACATTAAGAGGAGAGGAGCTAGGTTTCACCCATTACACTTCTATGCACAACCTACATACCTTGCTTGATAGGCTATTACTATCTAAGGAACTTGCACCTTTTTTAAGAGAAATTCAGATTATGCCCAGAACCTGGTCGGACCATTCAGCAGTTAAACTCCATCTAGATTTTCCCACCCCACTTACCCCCCTGCACGCGTGGAGAATGCGCCCTGAAACACTGCTTGACACTGTCCATAGAGCCAATTTACACAAGGCCATAACAGAATATATACGCATCAACACTGGCTCTGTCGACCATATGAGTACTTTCTGGGAGGCCCTCAAATGCAACATCAGAGGGATAGCCTTTGGAATGGAGTGTACGGAGCGCAAATCTCTGAGGGACACGTTTGTTAGACAAGAAAAGGCGCTGCGCGCTGCTGAACTACTCTTTGAAGGCCAACAAACAGTTGAAAATAGACGCGCAATGTGTGCAGCACTAAATGATTTAAGTGATACTGTCGATTCATTGGTCGCCCTGGGATGTAGAGAGTACCAAACTAGACAATTTGGGGAGGGAGATAGGCCCAGTCGTGCCCTAAAATGGGCCACGAACACAACACGCCCTAAGACAATTATTACTTCATTAATACGTCAGAATAGCACTGAAACTGAGAACATGCTTGAAATTCAGCAAATTGTAGATGAATATTACAACACTCTGTATACTTCTACATCGCAGAAATCCCTATCGGACATAGACACTTATTTAGATAGGCTTAGGATGGCTTGGATGGAGGAGAGGGAGAGTGATTTTTTAGAGGCAGACATCACACTGGAAGAAGTATGCACCGCCATCTCAGCTCTTAGACCAAACAAATCGCCGGGCCCAGATGGGTTTATTTCAGAATTCTACAAAGAGTTTAGAGAAATACTTGCTCCAATATTGACTGACGTCTTTAACGAGGCGGTCACTGAGGGCGCCCTACCAAATTCCATGAGAGAGGCTACATTGATTTTGCTTCTCAAACCTGACAAAGAAACACAGGACCTAGACTCATACCGCCCCCTAGCTATGTTGAACACCGATTATAAGATCCTGGCTAGCATCATAGCAACTAGACTTAAACTACATCTCCCTTTCTTGGTTGAGGCGGAACAGGCAGGTTTTGTCCCACAAAGGGCAACAGCCCAAAACCTTCGGCAGATTTTTAATGTTCTTCACTCGGTGAACCCACACATCCCAGCAGCAGTCCTCTCAATAGACTTCACGAAGGCCTTTGATACATTAGAATGGAACTTCCTGTTCTCTATCCTCTGTAGGATGGGTATACGTCACAAGGGTCTATCATGGATCAAGCTTCTTTATGCATCTCCGGTCTCTAGGGTGATGGTCAATGACACACTGGGATCTCCTTTTAACATTACCAGGGGCACCAGACAGGGTTGTCCTCTCTCTCCTTTGCTCTTTGCCATATCCATAGAGGTCTTCGCCTGTGTAATACGACAAGAATGTGCTGACACCTCATTAAATATGTGGAACACTAGGTTAGGAGTATCTCTGTATGCAGATGATGTCTTGGTATATTTGAAAAACCCATCGGATACAGTAGCCACCATTTTGTCTAAATTAGCGGAATTTTCCACATTTGCAGGGCTACATATAAATATGTCCAAAACCGTGTATTACCCCCTGACTGTGGGTGCTAATGGTGTAGGCACTCGATATGGGCTAAAAGAACCGTTGGAAGGATTTAGATACTTGGGGATTTGGATTTCCACGGACAAAGATGAGCAATATGACCGTAACTATAGCAGAATTCTATATGTAGTGGAACAACTGGTCCAAAAATGGCGCAAATTGCCTCTCACTCTCATGGCCAGAATATCCTTAATTAAAATGATTCTTTTACCTAAACTTATGTATATTTTTGCAAATGCCCCGTGTTTTGTCCCTAAATCCTTTTTTGTAGATCTACAATCACAGCTAAACACACTGATCTGGAGAGGGGGTATACCCAGGATGAGCTACAATACAATCTCTAGACCTCTACTGCAGGGTGGACTGGGAGCCCCAAACATGTATTACTACTATCTGGCGTCACAGTTACAATACATAAAATATTGGTTTTCCCCCGACATCATCTCACAGCACCAAAAGATTGAAACTACGATGTCACTCCCAATCGAAGCTAAATCACTGATTATCGAGGGAAATGGGTCCCCTTTCAAAGAAGCCCAGTCTCTCCGTGCTACCACGCTTGCAGTAGCGAGGGCCAGGGCGATAATGGGCAACCCACAGTTGGTTCAGGCATCCACTTCCCTCTTCGGTGTTAAGGGTATCCCTTTGACCTCAGAGAAGGGCTTCATATTACATTTTTCCAAGTTGGGACTTTGTACCTTCGGGGATGTCTTCCCAAACAACTCCTTTATAACTAGGGAACAGCTCTTGAATAGAGGCCGCCCTACCCCTCTGGCCCTTTTTTATCATATCCGATTGAAGGCGGCATTACGGGGCTGGCTGCGGACATTCCCATCTCTTCCTCCTGACAACCCACTGCTTTGTTACTTATCCACCCTTTCTCTCGGGAGACGATGGGTAACCAACATTTACAATATCCTTTGTAAATTCACAGACTATAGCTGCAATACACTCCGTGATAAATGGCAAGCTGACATCGCTGGGGTTCTTACTGATGACCAATGGAGACATTGTCTGGAGGCTGTGAGAAAAGTGGGCATGGTCTACAGGTACAAAGTAACGCAGTGTAAACTTCTAAATAGAATGCACTACTCACCTAAACACCTAGCCAAAATCTACCCGGATCGAAACCCTGAATGCCCGAAATGTAAATTCCCTGAGGCAGACTTTTTTCACATGTGGTGGGGCTGCAGAGACATGCAGGAGTTCTGGTCTGGGGTACGTGATGAGGTCAGTAAGATGATTTCCACGCAAATAGATCTAGATCCTAAAACATGGTTATTACTGGTGCCTCTCCAGCTCCCTCTCCCCAAGCAACGTTTTTTAAATCTGTCAAGTGCTATAGCAAAACAGGTTATTCTTGTACATTGGATGGACAAATCTAGCCCTAGAAAATTAACATGGTGGTCACGTATGAACTATGCTGCTAACATGGAAAGAAAATACTGTGAACTAATCCCACTTGCTACTAGACCGAAGGAATACTGGAACTATATGTGTGGGGCCACTGTTCGTGAATAGCTAGCTTTTATGGGCATGACTGTAGCTGTGGGTGTCTTGTGCTGCATCAGCCTATGTATGGGCGAGGGGGATGTAGTTACGCTGTCTCACGATGAACTGTTGTGCTGGACAATGTGGAAGATGGGTAGCCGCCTATGGGGGAAAGTTTGGTAAAGTTTTTTTTTTTTTCTTTTCTTTTCTTTTTATAAAATGTTTATAATTGTTTTTTGAAAGAAATCGGATAACAGGTTATGCAGAGACAATGTGAATATATGGAACCAGGAATAACTGGTCAACAAGATTTTAACAGTATATGTGCGGTGTGTCCAATATCAAAATCATATCTGTATGTGATACTTAGTTGAAATCCTACGAGACATGGTATACTGCACTTAGAAATGTATGTCACATGTTACTGCATAATAAAAAAAAATATTTTTCAAAAAAAAAAAAAAAATTAAACTTAAATAAATCTCATATGAACACAAAAGGGGGACCAGTAGAAGCTTATTTCACCAAAGGCAGAGCACTCATATACACAGAATATAGTATATCATATTGTTAGAAAGAGGACCCGATTGAGGTACAAGGAGAGGGAAGGACCCAGAGGTCACAGAGGAGTAGTCTTTTATAGACCATATGGACTGGGGCCAGGGTCCACCCACAGGGGCAGGTATACTCCCACCCTCTACCTGTCACCACCCCTTCCCTAGCATTCCTCACCTACCCAATTACCTTTAGGTGGGCATGCTCCTAGCATGCCCACCTGCAGCCAATCACAGGGTTCTGGGAAGGGTAGGTCAGGCCAAAGACAAAATGGAGGGTCTCAAGATGGCGGTGCCCAGGAAAGGTCAGGTCACCAAAAGACAAAATGGAGGGAGGAGAGATCAGGTCAAGAACAGTTTCCACAAAAACTAGGGAGGTCAAGAGGGCAGGCAGCTGGGAATGTTTTTTACCCCTCCACAGTAGGGTAAGTTTTGCCCAACCCCATCTATGTGCTCTATTGTACAACCAGGGACCTAAGAGGAATATGGTGGGGCCTGTGGGGGAGCAGGTGTGCAGAACTCATGCTGACACACGCACACACAGACCCCGGGATGCAGGCTTTTAATAACATGTTACATGCACACATTAAGAACGCCCAATAGGGCCTGATACACCAGGCAGTTAGGGGTATACTGTCAGGGGTCACACAAGCAGGGAGTGAGGGGTAGTGTCCAAGGCCAGGAGTCTCCATAGCATAGTGAGGAGTAACAGGGAAAATATATGTCACACTAACACAGCCAGGACCCTAGGGAGAGTAAACAGTGAGGCTAGGTAGGTTAAAAAATACAGTTAAATAAAACAGAGAATGAAAGAATCAAAAGGGATCTTCATTGAATATTGGTTTTAGGGGAGGGGGAAGTCGTAACACTGTACACGCATTCCTCAACATGTTATTAGGCGTGTAGAGTAGGTTACAGGGAAGGTTCAGGAGTAGGGGCAGAGTGAGAGAGAGCTGGCATGACTGGAATGTTCAGGTAGAGATGGGAGGAGTGAGTAGTGGGATGATTGACAGTTTTTGGAATCTTGAGTTCTGCAGTGTTCTAAGAACACAGAGACCAACCGCTTTTTCATCGAATCTGATGAGGGTCAGGTCACGTTTTTTGAGTGCTCTTCACAAGCTAAGGAAAATAGGCGTAAATCAAGAAATTCCTGTTTAGGGAAAGAAATTCTATTCAGAAAAGATAAGCATTAGAGAGATTGTTGTTGTCAGGCAAAAAAGGAAGAGTTACCTGTGAAAGAATTTCGTCGCCTACGTCTCGACGAAACGCAGGAAAGAAGAACGGTCAGGTACAGGAGCAGGTATTTCTATTTTTTATAATAGAAGCTTTTTATGGGTGAAGAAAGCGCAAGGGACTCCTCGACGCTAATACCCCAAGCATACGTATCGTGTGCTGTGAGAACATTAGCAGGGTAGTTACAATAGAGAAAGGACTACTCTGTAGTGTTGCCAGGATACGAGGTCACTTTCTCTCATTGTTGACTAGAAAGTTCCCGAGTGTGAAGCGCAGTCAGCAA
Organism: Eurycea guttolineata; assembly: GCA_035583075.1. NCBI lineage: Eukaryota > Metazoa > Chordata > Amphibia > Caudata > Plethodontidae > Eurycea > Eurycea guttolineata. Next base: position 1,675 of record JAXCLM010057725.1, on the reverse strand, counting down.
AGCGCTTACGTATCCTTTTATAAATACAATTGTTTGAAGGAGGGGAGTATGATTTAATAGTGAGGAAGGTCGATAGTGTGGAAGAGGTGAGCGGGAGTAGTGTGGAAGAGCGAGTGGTACGGATCCTTGACAGTTTGAATTCAGAAGTGTCGGCGAGTGTGGACAGGGAGAGCAGCGGCAACAGGAACGGGAGGAAGAGGTCGCGAAGCCCAACAGAGGTCGAGTCAAGAGAAGAGAGAGAGCAGAAACAGGAGTCATGTGGGGAGTCAGTGTTTATTCGCACAGGTGGGTGAATCAATTTCCGTGATTTGAAATAAAGGAAAAACTGAGGAGTTTATGTAGAAGAGAGTTTGTTACAAAAAGTGAATGTTATTATTGTAGGAATCTTAGTGCAGAGAAAGAGGATAGAGGCTGAACCGGGAAAAGGAAGAGAGCGAAGACAGGAGTCGTGTGGGGAGTCGGTGTCCACCTGAACAGGTGGGTGAATCAGTTTCAGTAGTTTCAAAGGAAAGGCTGAGAAGTTTATGTAGAAGAGAGTTCGTTACCAATAGTGAATATTTGTATTGTAGGTATCTCTGAGAAGAGAGAGAGAATCGGAAGAAGAAGGAGCTAGGATCGAGGGGGTGACACCGGCCAGCTCTCAAATCTGAGAGATTTGGGGAGAGTGGCCGTGGTCATTTATGTAGGATCCTTTGAATGGTTCCACACCATTGAAGTTGAAAAGAGGGAGTTTAATTTCCAGCACGAATATCCTTTTAAAATATCCTTTGATATTATAAAAAGTTAACCAAGGAACAGAATATATATCAGGAAATTAATTTGCATTTTTATTACATATTGTACGTTCATGACACACGCGTACCTAAAGGGAGAGGAACCCTTACTAGAGGTAGCTAAAGTAACAACTATAATTGGAAACGGAGAAACACAGGAAGGAAGGAATAATAACAATATGTATATATGAAGGTGAAAAGGAGGGAACGGGGAAAAGGATAAGAGAACGAAACCGACAGAAAACAACAAAGGACAAACAACACCAAAACAACAAGCCACCAGACCACGTTAAACGAACAGGAACGGGTAAGTAGGTAAACGAGACACACACACGACAATCGACACTAAACTCAATACACAGAGGGAGAAACGGGACGCCACTGACAACAGACACGTACAGTCAAACAACTAATGACGCAGGACAACACGAACAGGGCAAGGAGGGAAAAAATGAGGGAAGGGAGAAGGGGAAGGAAGGACAAGGGAAATAAACCAGGGGAACGATGGACAAAACAGGAACGGAGGACAGGCAGACAAGCAAACAAGAACAAGACAACCTGACGGAATCGAAGAAACGGCAACCGGCAAACGCCAGACAAGCAGGAGCAAGCTCAGTAAAGCGCACTGTCGCATAGTACTGACGTAGGTTAAATGGAAGCGAAGACCATAGAAAGTGAGGTAGGACTATGGTCGAAAATAAGGTGGCCATCTTGAAAGGGAGTGAAGGTAGGGAGGCAGCGGTAAGAAGCGAGGACAGACAAGATATCACGCTGAGACAGGTAAGCGTCTCTGGATATGGCCTGTCAGCAGTCTTGGACGTCATCGGAGGACGACAGTATGCCCCCTCATCAAAGGACCTGGCTTGCTCGGATGGGCAGCATGAAAAGCACGAACCAGGCGT
>JAXCLM010056615.1:0-10234 GCA_035583075.1 Eurycea guttolineata | reverse complement strand
TAAGATGAATGTTCATAAATCTATCCAACATCCAAATTTTTCAAAAAATGAAAGGGATGCATTGAACCAACTGAAAGGTAACCCCTCAATTATTATTAAACGTGCTGATAAGGGGGGAGCTATTGTTGTACAGAATAAATGTGACTATATTGCTGAGGTCAATAGACAACTTAATGATCAAACTACATACAGATCATTAGATCGAGACCCTACGAACGACATTAAATCCATTATTGGCAACATCTTAGATGAAGCTCTAGCTAGAGACTAGATCACTGACAATACACACAAGTTTTTAACTGTAGAGAAACCTGTTACTCCAGTTATATATATGCTCCCAAAAATCCATAAATCACTACAAAATCCCCCTGGAAGACCGATTGTGTCTGCTTGTGGCAGTCTTTTAGAACCAGTTTGTGAATTCCTCGATTTCTTTTTACAAAAACTAATTAACCGAGATGACCTATACGTAAAAGACACTCGAGATTTTCTATATAAAATCAAACTATTAAAATGGGAACCTACGTATATGCTGGCCACAATAGACGTGGTCAGCCTATACACAAATATTCCACACGACCAGAGTGTTATAGCCATAGAAATGGCTCTTATTGAAAAAGGCATTGCCGGTACATCATCCGAATTTCTGTTGCAACTATTGGATCTAGCTTTAAGACATAATTTCTTTATGTTCATGGGGAAATTCTTTCTTCAAATCTTAGGAGTAGCAATGGGTGCCAAAATGGCACCCAGCGTCGCTAATATTTTTATGGACCACTGGCAGGAGAGATATATTACGCAGCATCCCGACTACGAACACGTCGTCACATGGCTTCGCTATATCGACGACGTGTTCGTAGTGTGGAATGGCCCGAAACACACTTTGGAAGAATTTGTTGAATCTATCAACACAAGCACCTCTCCGTTGAAAATCACCCTTAATTGTGGGACACCTGAGATCAGTTTTTTAGACACCTTAGTGATCCCTACTGAAACAGAACTCAAGGTCGACATTTACACTAAGCCTACAGATCGCAACAGCCTGTTGAGAGGAAATAGTTTCCATCCAACAGCTACTAAAAATAGCCTTCCTTATAGCCAATACGTGAGATATAAGTCGATCATCTCAGAGAAAGAAACATACGAGATCAGAGCAGGTCAACTAACAGACAAATTTCTAGAAAGAGGCTACACGAAAGAGATCTTATTGAAAGCCAAACAGAAAGCAGACACTTATGTCACCAGATTACCACACATAGAAGAGGAACGTATGATTTGCATTACTACATTCTCAAATATGGGGTACAAAGTTAGACAAATAATATTCAAACACTGGAATATATTGCAAAATCAGCCCACATTACCATTCTGTCAACAAATGCCCATTATAGCATTTAAACGTGGGAAGAATTTGAATGACCTACTAGTCAGAGCAGACCTAACAACTACAGTAACACAAACAACACTTTCCCCCGTCAAATCAGGTACTTTTCCATGCTTATCATGTCCCCACTGTAACAATGTTATAAGAGGAAATACAATCAATCACCCTCTCACTGGAGAACGTATTCAACTACAATGTTATGCCACCTGTTTATCAACTTTCGTCGTATATTGTTTAAAGTGCCCCTGCGGCAAAATCTATATAGGTGAAACTCAAAGACCACTGAAAAAACGTATAGGAGAGCACAAAACGGCCATTAGAACTCAAGATACATCCTCATCAGTTGCAGTACATTATACAGAACACCATCATAATGTTTCCCAATTAAGATTTATGGCGCTAGAAACAATCAACAGATCCCCTAGAGGAGGGGACCGCATTAAACGGCTAAAAAATAGGGAGATGTAGTGGATCACTAAAATGAATAGCATAATGCCCTATGGGCTAAACGACAGATATGACATCAGAGCATTCCTTTAAGGGATGCCAACTACATGCACTCTTTGTATCAGATAATATTCGTTTTGTGATGCATGAATAATGTTTGTTTTTTGCAGAGATTATGTTTTTATGACATGTAAGTTATAAGTAAATACAAGTTGGAAACATTGTAAATATTGTATAGATATAACGAATGCTGCAGAAGATTGTATAATGCATAGATGTTATAATATGGTACTGTAGCTTTAAAACTTACATACGTTATACGCTGAGCGTAATGCAGCATCTATGAATACAATAACCGCTAGGCACTATTTAATGTACGGAGCTTTATATTCTCCATGAGCACTAGCTTACCAAAACATTTGAATTGTAAAGGATTACCTTTCAGCCACACACTGCCCCGGTAATATTACGAATAGAACTACAGATCCCAGAATGCATGAGCAGTGCCAACAGACTACAGCGGTCACATGACCGCATACCCATTACAGGTAGACGTTGACACTCGATGAAGTTTCATTGAGGCCAGCGCCTACCGGAAAGGAAGACGGCGTCTCGGTTTGAGACACACGCTTCTGACAACGCTGCTGTTACTTGTGTACATCAGAAATATGATACCCTTGGTGAGTCTTTTCTTTAAAAAAGCCTAGATACGTTAGCTGTGTAATGTGAAACTGAGAGCGTTACTTGTTGCTCTCTATGTTTACGTTTAAATTTGAAACACAAACACAAGAAGTTTGAATAGATGTAACATTTTACAATGAACGTATATATATGATGAAGATGACTGATACAATATATCTTGTCTTGTTTATATAGTGCCTGATGATGCCACAATTCTGGTGGCGAAACTAGTTGCACAACAAAGGGATATTGTGCTAACTGGAATGAATGTCCTTTTTTTTGAACAGCTGAAATTGAATGAGGAATTCATCAAGAATTGACTTTATTTTTGCATTTACTCTACATGAGTGGAATTACACTATGAACTTAATGTCTGAATTTACAAGACGCGAAAGAAAAAAATGATGAAATATTAAATCAATACCGCAACTCTGAATTTGTTGAATATCATCATTTTGAGAATATATATTTTGAATATTTTCTTCTCTGTAAGTGAATAACGTTTTTTGCACTCTTAGGAGGCAATTTAGGGTGAGCACGAGAGTATCTATTGTCCCCTCGACACTAGTTCTCTAAACTTTGTTTAACGGTGTGTTAGTCCGACACACCATCAAACTCGTTGCTCCCACGTCTAATTATACCTTTCTACTTGCTGAAAACTGTGTGCAATTCATATCACTAATTAATTATTGCTTGTCAAAGGACTGACCTGTGAATTGGCACCAACCTAAGTATTTTTTTAAATTTAAATATAAAAAACTTTTCTTTCTTAACAAACCGTAAATGGCAGAAGAGAATTTATACGATGAATCTGACACACTCGCCTTCAGCGACACAGAAGCAGCACGTATCATAGGCTTATTGAAAATACCACAAGGCTTTTTGAAACCATTGAGTACACAATATTCACCATGGAAATATGAATCGTTGTCAAAAAGAAAAACCAACTTAATTCTACATGCTATAACTTTAACTGAATATTTTAAGAAAAAGCAAATACCAAGAGGACTTCGAATCTTACTCCAACCAACTCTATGCAGGAACAATAAAAACTTTATATCTAGATGGCGGATGATTCTGAACAAATGTTCATCAGATCTACTCCTCTTAACTATAGAGGAACTAAATAAAGATATTGACAACCTAGAAGAACAAATTAAACTAGTGGCAACGTCACTAGAAAATGAAAGATCAAAAGAAGATTGGGATAGCATTGTAAAAGAAGTCAATGAAACTCTAGAAAAATACAAAGAAGAACTTGACAAAGGGAAACAACGAAAATTACGTAGAGATGATCTAGATTACAAATTCAACCGGGTGTATACATTTCACTTTGACCTACCACCTCAAAAGAAACAACAAATCCAAAAAAAACAAACTGGTGAAAACACCTCGAGCTCCAACGTATCATCAGAGTCAGAACCAGCAGGACCCAGTGAACCACGAACAGAGGAAAATCAACCTTTTTTAGAGAAAGACTCTTCAAAAGGACCCGGAGGGGGCAAAAAAGACCCTCCCAGAAGAAACCCCCCAAGGAAATAGGACCTGACATAGTAGTTAACCTATCGGATCATCCTTTGAGTTCCACGGAAAGAACTGTCTTGAATAAAGGTCTGACTTTTGTCCCATTTTTTAAAGGAGATAAAACTAGACATAAAATCGATATTGAACTTTTTGTTAGGAAGCTAAACCTTAAAGCGTTCTTCGAAAAGATGGAAAACACAGCCAACATGGAGTCACCGTTAGTGGACTTTAAAAAACCCAGTCTCTTTTGTTCGCCAAGTGACAACCCTGCTATCTCTGCTTTTAAGAGATTATGTTTGATCGATATTGGTAAGATTAATGTTCACAAATCTATCCAACATCCAAATTTTTCAAAAAACGAAAGGGACGCAGTGAATCAACTGAAAGGTAACCCTTTAATTGTTATTAAACGTGCTGATAAGGGGGGCGCCATTGTTGTACAAAATAAGTGCGATTACATCGCTGAGGTCAATAGACAACTCAATGATCAAACCACATATAGACCATTAGATCAAGATCCCACGAATGACATTAAATCTATCATTGGTAACATCCTAGATGAAGCTCTAGCTAGGGACTGGATTACAGACAACACACACAAGTTTTTAACTGTAGAGAAACCTGTCACTCCGGTCATATACACACTCCCAAAAATTCATAAATCATTAGAAAATCCTCCTGGAAGACCGATCGTATCCGCCTGTGGCAGTCTCCTAGAACCCATCTGCGAATTTCTCGATTTCTTTTTACAAAAATTGATTAACAGAGATGATCTATACGTTAAAGATACTCGTGATTTTCTACAGAAAATTAAGCTACTGAAATGGGAACCTATGTACATGCTGGCCACAATAGATGTGGTCAGCCTGTACACAAATATCCCACATGATCAGAGTGTTATAGCCATAGAAATGGCCCTTATTGAAAAAGGTATTGCTGGCACATCATCTGAATTCCTCTTGCAACTATTGGATTTGGCTCTAAGACATAACTTCTTTATGTTCATGGGGAGATTCTTTCTCCAAATTTCAGGAGTAGCAATGGGTGCCAAAATGGCGCCCAGCGTTGCAAATATTTTTATGGACCACTGGCAGGAGAGATACATTACGCGGCATCCCCACTACGAACACGTCGTCATGTGGCTTCGCTACATCGATGACGTGTTCGTGGTGTGGAATGGCCCGAAACACACTTTGGAAGAGTTTGTTGAATCTATCAATACAAGTACCTCTCCGTTGAAAATTACCCTTAACTGTGGGACACCTGAGATTAGTTTCTTAGATGCCTTTGTGATTCCTACTGAAACGGAACTAAAGGTCGATATCTACACCAAGCCTACAGATCGTAATAGCTTATTGAGAGGAAACAGTTTTCATCCAACATCTACTAAAAATAGCCTTCCTTATAGCCAATACGTGAGATATAAGTCGATCATCACAGAAAAAGAAACATACGAGGTCAGAGCAGGTCAACTGACAGATAAATTTCTGGAAAGGGGCTACACGAAAGAGATTCTATCAAAAGCCAAAGAAAAAGCAGACACTTATGTTACTGGACTACCACATGTAGATCGACAAGAGGAACGCATGATTTGCGTGACTACATTCTCGAATATGGGGTATAAAGTTAGACAAATAATATTTAAACATTGGAACATCTTGCAAAATCAGCCTTCATTACCATTCTGTGAACAAATGCCCATCATAGCATTTAAACGTGGGAAGAATTTGAATGACCAACTAGTTAGAGCAGATTTAACAACTGCAGAAGCACAAACAACACTCTCCCCCGTTAAATCAGGCACCTTCCCATGCCTATCATGTCCCCAATGTAACAATGTCATAAGAGGTAATATCATTAATCACCCTCTTACCGGAGAACGCATTCAGTTACAATGTTACGCTACCTGTTTATCAACTTTTGTTGTATACTGTCTTAAATGCCCTTGCGGCAAAATCTATATAGGTGAAACACAGAGACCACTCAAAAAACGTATAGGAGAGCACAAAACAGCAATCCGTACTAAAGACACATCCTCACCAGTTGCAGTACATTATACAGAACACCACCATAATGTTTCCCAATTAAGATTCATGGCGTTAGAAACAATTGCTAGATCCCCAAGAGGAGGGGACCGTATTAAACGGCTAAAAAATAGGGAGATGTACTGGATTACCAAAATGAATAGCTTAATGCCTCATGGGCTAAATGACAGATATGACATTAGAGCATTCCTTTAGGGGATGCCAATTATATGTACTTATGTATCAGAGAATATTCGTTTTGTGATGTGGACTAATGTTCGTTTTTTGCAGAGATTATGGTTTCACCACATGAAAGCTACAACATATGGAAGCTATAAACACTGTAAATATTGCACAACAACGAACGCTGTATAAAAATGTAATTTGTATACATATGTAAATACGGTACTGTAGCTTTAAAGTTGAGACACGATCTTTGCTGAGTGCAATGGAGTATTCACTAATACAATACTCATTAGACACTACCTGTTGAATGGAATCCTAGACTCCCGTTGTGAAAGAGGTTACTGATATCTTTTTTTAAATACAATGGATTATCTTTGAGCCACACACTGCCCCGGCAACTTGCTAATATCACTACAGACCCCAGAATGCACAAGCAGTGCTAATAGACTGTAGCGGTCACATGACCGCATTTTCACTACAGGTAGGCGTCCGCCCTCGATGAGGCTTCATTGAGGCCAGCGCTTACCGGAAAGAAAGTCGGCGTCTTGCTTCGAGACAGACGCTTTTGATAACGCTGTTGTTATTCCCTTATATTCGAAATATGATATTCCTGGTGAGTCTTCATTTCTAAATGCCTAGATACGCTAGCTATGCAATGTGAAACTGAGGGTTTTAATGGCTGTTTTTTATCTTTAATTTAGAATTTAAACACAGGAGTTTCGATAGACGTAATACTCTATAATGAATGTGTGTTTACATAAAATGTTGAATATGATGAAATGACTGATACTACATATCTTGTCTTGTTTATATAGTGCCTGACGATGCCACAATTTTAAGTGGCGAAACTAGTTGCACAACAAAGGGATATTGTGCTAATACGACCGAATGTCTTTATTCTTTGAACAAACTTGAAATTGAATAAGGAATTCGTCAAGAATTGTTTTCATTTGATGTTCATTCTACACATGAGGAATTGCCGTAAATATACTACGAACTTAATGCCTGAATTTACAAAACGAGGCATGAAAGAAATAAAATGAAATATGAAATCAACACTTCAGTTCTGAATTTGTTGAACATTATTATTTTGCTGTAAAAAATTTTCTTTCTTTCTTTTGGATGCGAAATTAACGTTTTTTTGCACTCTTAAGAGGCAATATACGGTGAGCACGAGCGTATCTACTGTCTCCTAGACACTAGTTTTGTATATTTGTCTAACGGTGTGTGAGTCCGACACACCATCAAACTCGTTGCTCCCACGTTCAATTATATTTCTTTACCTAATGGAATACTGTGTGCAATTCACATAATCTATTAATTATTGCTTGTCAAAGGACTGACCTGTGAATTAGCACCAACCTAAGTTACTTTTTTGAATGAAAAACTATATACAATTCAAAACATTCTTTGTTCTAAACGCACTGTAAATGGCAGAAGAGAATTTATACGATGAATCAGACACACTCGCCTTCAGTGACACAGAAGCAGCACGTATTATAGGCCTATTGAAAATACCACAAGGTTTTTTGAAACCACCGAGTACACAATCTTCACCATGGAAATATGAATCGCTGTCAAAAAGAAAAACTAACTTGATCCTACATGCAATAACTTTAACTGAATATTTCAAGAAAAAACAAATCCCACGAGGACTTCGAATTCTACTCCAACCAACTCTATGCAGGAATAATAAAAACTTCATCTCCAGATGGCGGATGATTTTGAACAAATGTTCATCAGATCTACTCCTTTTAACTATAGAGGAATTAAATAAAGATATTGACAACCTAGAAGAACAAATCAAACTAGTGGCAACGTCACTAGAAAACGAAAGATCAAAAGAAGATTGGGATAGCATTGTAAAAGAAGTCAATGAAACTCTAGAAAAATACAAAGAAGAACTTGACAAAGGGAAACAACGAAAATTACGTAGAGATGATCTAGATTACAAATTCAACCGGGTGTATACATTTCACTTTGACCTACCACCTCAAAAGAAACAACAAATCCAAAAAAAACAAACTGGTGAAAACACCTCGAGCTCCAACGTATCATCAGAGTCAGAACCAGCAGGACCCAGTGAACCACGAACAGAGGAAAATCAACCTTTTTTAGAGAAAGACTCTTCAAAAGGACCCGGAGGGGGCAAAAAAGACCCTCCCAGAAGAAACCCCCCAAGGAAATAGGACCTGACATAGTAGTTAACCTATCGGATCATCCTTTGAGTTCCACGGAAAGAACTGTCTTGAATAAAGGTCTGACTTTTGTCCCATTTTTTAAAGGAGATAAAACTAGACATAAAATCGATATTGAACTTTTTGTTAGGAAGCTAAACCTTAAAGCGTTCTTCGAAAAGATGGAAAACACAGCCAACATGGAGTCACCGTTAGTGGACTTTAAAAAACCCAGTCTCTTTTGTTCGCCAAGTGACAACCCTGCTATCTCTGCTTTTAAGAGATTATGTTTGATCGATATTGGTAAGATTAATGTTCACAAATCTATCCAACATCCAAATTTTTCAAAAAACGAAAGGGACGCAGTGAATCAACTGAAAGGTAACCCTTTAATTGTTATTAAACGTGCTGATAAGGGGGGCGCCATTGTTGTACAAAATAAGTGCGATTACATCGCTGAGGTCAATAGACAACTCAATGATCAAACCACATATAGACCATTAGATCAAGATCCCACGAATGACATTAAATCTATCATTGGTAACATCCTAGATGAAGCTCTAGCTAGGGACTGGATTACAGACAACACACACAAGTTTTTAACTGTAGAGAAACCTGTCACTCCGGTCATATACACACTCCCTAAAATTCATAAATCATTAGAAAATCCTCCTGGAAGACCGATCGTGTCCGCCTGTGGCAGTCGCTTAGAACCCATCTGTGAATTTCTCGACTTTTTTTTACAAAAATTGCTTAACAGAGATGCTGGATAATAAATGTGAAGGGGCAAATTGTCTAAGGAAGGATTGGAATCAATTAAATATAATGTGGCATACTTGTGGTACATTTGGCTAATATTGCTCATTAATTATGTATTTTGCCATTTGGGTTTGCCATAACAAATCCTCAGTTTTTCAAGGGGTTATGGGTAAATTCTTGGAGGGCTTATAAAGGGTTTCTTTTTTCCAAGATGATGTTCTAATGTTTGTTATGGATAGATCTAGTAATGATGAGACCTTTAGAAAGTCTTTGAAAGGCTAAAGGAATGTCGTGCTGTAAAGATGGAAAAATATAAGATTGCATTAGAAGACATCGTATATTTGGGGAATATGGTAAACAAGGATGTTATATCTGCTTAAACAGAGTTGGTTGATACTGTCCATAAAGCTCCACAACTCAAGGAGAAGGAATAAGTAAGATCCTTCTGTGGACTAGCTGATTATTATGAAATGCTTGTAGATCACTTCAATAACAGGGCTGTGGTTTTGAAGGAACTACTTAAGAAGAAGGTGAAAACTATCTGGACATATGCTTGCCAAGCCAGATTTGACTCTAAAGGAGGATATTTCAGGCGTCTGGCTGTTAGGTATCTTTGATCTGAATTTACAAAGCTTTGTCACATTGGATGCAAGTGCCTATGGCTTAGGTGCTGTTTTTCTCAGATTAGAAATGGTGAGGAACAAGTGATTCCCTTTGAATATAGGGTGTTAACTGAAACTGAACATCAATATTATGTCATTGACAAGGCCTCTCTGATGTTTACCTAGGGTATTAAGAACTTCAAGACTTTTCTGTGGGGTGCACCATTTACCTTACGTTTGGATCACAAACTTCTTATCAATTTTTTTTTAAACCAAAGCTTCTGAAAGACAACCACCATGTATAGAGAAATGGTTGTGCAGTCTTTTTCACTTTGTTTTCACAGTCCAGTTTGTTCTTGGCATGCACAAATCAAATCGACAAATGTTTGTCCCATCTTCCCGTTTGAACGAAGGAAAAACAGAGATAACAGTAGGTTTGGACCTGCTCAA
>JAXCLM010055505.1:0-10237 GCA_035583075.1 Eurycea guttolineata | reverse complement strand
TCACATGCACTTACTATGCAGCACTGCCAGGCAGCCATCACACTATCGGAGCTGTGACGTGCTTCAAGCCAAGTTAGGGGGGCATGCAGAAACCATGGGGAATTGTGGGTATAAACATACGTTGCCAGGCAACATAAGCATACACATGTGCATACAGGAAGCCGTACTTACAGCCATGTTAATCCACTTCCATTGGCTCCTCCTCAGTGTCTGATGGCATCTCCTGGTCCTGAGTCACCATCTAAGCAAGAAACAAGTAACAGGCAGTTGGACATTTTTATGTATTACATCACAGTGTTCACAGTTCAAATTGGTTAATCTGATGATGCCATATTTAAAAAAGCGTGTAACGTAGGTCATGATCGTGATCAGTTTTGGACATGATAACGATTTGGGCAAGAGTTCATCACATATCTGTTTAATTACGTTAGTTATATTTTTGGAAATAACTCCCCAGCGTCAACATGATGCAGGCATATGTACAACATCGATTATGGGGTGTATGTGCTTTGGGTGTGATGGACCACTGTGGGGCAGGTATATATATGAATGGAGAAACATATTTAAATGCACTCACCTGTTGTTTAGTTAACACCCTGCAGGTGAACTTGAGGTCTGCAAAGCGGTTTTTGGTGGTAACTCTACAGTTACGTCCTGTCTAAATGTAGGCAGCAACATTCCGCTCCCAAAACGCCACTTGCCGTGGGCAATTGGGCCCAAAGGGCACATAACGGTCCATGGTCCGACCATCCATGTACAGCACAGCAACCCTGACGTGTCCGGACATCATGGGGGTATACACAGGTGTGCTCGCCATGACAGACAGAATGGACTGAAGCAATACCGTTGCACATTTGTTTTTTACTTGTTCACATTTTCTTTACCTTCAACACTTTTTTTTAACTGGACATTAACAAGTCAAAAAACTTGTACACACATCCCCCCCGGTAGGCAGCTGTACCTCAAGGTCACATGCCATCTACTCCCGGGCCACATGTCTGTGATGCCCAGCCAAAAAAAGTTTCAAAGGAATACAAGGCCAGACCGAATGAAAAAAGCTGTGAAGTTCAGGTTGCAAGGTCGAGGGGGATAATATGGTGCATTGTTCACAGGTTTCACTTAACAAACATGTGGTTGGCTAAACTGCAATTCACAAGAAATGTAATGAATGGCAGATAAATACCGAAGTACATAGCTGTGGATCGGGCCTTTCACCGCTGGTCAGGAGGTAGTGTGCAAAAACCGCACGGTGAAACAGATCGAACGACGTGACCTGTCAACTTGTGATCTTGTGATGGAAAATTGGAAGCCGAAAGCACTTTCGATGAATTAAAAATACTCGAAAGCCATGGTTTCAACATTGTAGTAACTTGTAATCCCGTGATGGGGCGTGGCCTTTCGTTTCGATCGAATTTTGGGTTTAACCGAGCCGCTCGATAAAAGACCACAAGCTCGTAATCGGCCTTATTGTGTATATTAGGCCCTGGCTGGATCAAACATCTATTGTTCTGGATAATTTGACCTCAAGTTTAAACAATGTTATCTTGCATTATACTGTGTACCCTCTCACTATTCTGATAGTAGGAGACTTTAACGCAAAGATCAGCAACGCCCAGCTTGCAAAACATGATAAAGATCAGGACGAAGTGTGGGAAATCCCAAAGGCTATTGTAGAAACCCCACGTACTGATGCAGCAGGCAAACTCCTTTTTAATCTTTTAGAGTGTAATGGGTTATGCTCATTGAATGGGAGATTTCCTATGGAGTCCCCAGCTAGCTTTACACATTCGGGCCCGTACGGTCACTCAACTATAGACTGCATAGCCATAAATGGTGGTATTTGAGGCAACATCAAATTATTCGAAATTATAACTTTTCCTGGTAGTGACCACAGAGCCCTAACTGTACAATTATCTACTCACTTGGAGCGAGTAGCCAAAATTGATGAAGAAAAGCTGGACTTTGCTGGTCTGGTTGCAAACCGTAGGAAGATAAGGTGGGAGACTTTAGCAGATCGGAATGTGGTTAATGAATTTAGTTTATCAAATATCCTGATTTTTAGAGTATTTAAAGGATGAGAATCTTCCAGGTGCTAGGTTAGATCTTTTGGAGACCTTTATGAAGAATCTTACTGTTGTGGTCTCTAAAGGCCCTCAAGCATCTTCACTAAATCCTCGGCCTAATAATACTTGGTTCAATAATGACTGTAGAGTTGCTCAAATTAACTTGCAAGATGCTATGACACTCAGACCGTATAATGGTCAAATGAAACGCCAATGTCGTAGTACTTACAAGTCCGTGATAGCTAAAGCTAAACACCAAGATCATTTGAATTTTTGGAATTCCCTTGTACTTCTGTCTCAACCTAAGGACTCAAGAGAATATTGGCATCTGATTAAGAGTAGACTAACTGGTGTTTCTTGTAGCAAGCTCGACAATCCTCCTATCCTCCCAGGCATCTGGTCTGAACATTTTTCAATCATTTACGCCCCTCATATTAAAACAGATGACACTGGCCTAACCTCAGAGCTCTACCAAATACAGGATAACTCTCCTCCAATTATGTTTAGTCATAAGCAAATCGATGATGTATTAAGAGGTCTCTGCCCTGGCAAAGCGCCTGGGATAGACTTTGTCCCAGATGACGTTTTTACTAATAACAGAAATATCTGGACCCCTTTTTTAACGATATTTTGGAATCCAAATCTGTCCCTGTACAATGCAAAATTTCCTAGATTTGCCCTATTTTTAAAAAAAGGAGACAAAACGCTACCAATTAATTTTAGACCTATTGCACGGATATGCATTATTGCTAAAATATTTGGCTCAGTATTGGCTAACCTACTGAATGAATGGTAAATATGTTTAGGCCTGGTGTCTAAGCTACAACTGGGGTTTAGCCCCAACGAAGGAACAAGAGAACAGGTTTTTAATCTTTATCAAATTTTTGCAAAGTACATTTTTAAAGGGGAATCAGTATATGCAGGTTTTATGGATCTTAAAATGGCTTTCGATAATGTGGACAGATCTATACTTTGGCAGGTTTTAATTAAGGAAGGAGTTCCGTCGAATCTTGTAAATATTTTATCCCTCTTACATGAAGGACTAATCGGCGAGGTACTGCTTGGTAATGGTAAATATGCCTTCCCAAGATTCAACATGTCTAAAAGGGTGAGGCAAGGCTGGACGTTAGCACCCCTTTTATTCAACATTTATGTTGATGAGATTTTTAATGTACCCGAGGATCGGTAATGTCATGGTTCCCTGCCTCCAGTACGCTGATGATTGTGTAATTTTAGCAAGAACCCCTAAGAGCCTCAGAATTCTGTTAAACTCCTATGCTAATTTTATGTCATCCAGGAACCTTGCAATTAATGTCTCCAAGTCCAAAATAATTATTTTTAATACAAATAATAATAGATCAAAATCCAAACCAATTTTTAAAGTAAACAATGTCGAAATGGAAATTGTTGATACTTTTTATTATCTTGGTTGTATTTTTTCCTCGAATTTGCGATGGTGTAATATGGTTGACACTTTAGTCCTAAAGCTAAAGACAACGTCGGGCCCAATTTTGAAGCTATTTTCCTCTGCAAATTTTAATTGATTTGTCCACTGTAAAAATGTCTCTAAAAGTTTAGGCATTGCTAGATACCTTTCAGAAATATGGGGTTGGACAAATTTAACACAAATAGGTATCTTCGAACAAACGTTTTTTAAATCGCTTTTAAAACTGCCTTTTTCTGTGCCAGATGGCATGTTATATTTAGAGTTAGCCTTGACACCGATAGTACTGATCCTGTCAGAGAATCCGGGCCTTTTTTTTCTATCTTTATGTGCTAAGCCTTCAAATGATTTTTCAAGAGCTGTCTTGGAGGACACCTGGGCGCACTCAACATGTAGTCGCAACCCTTGGGTCAAGTACATCAAGAAACTTTTGATTCAATGGGAACTGGATCCAAATACTTGTCCAGATCAGATCCAAGCAAAAAAACTCAGATGGGCTATAAAACATGACCAACGGACAAGGTGGGAGGAATTGTTATGGAGTAGGGCTTCTCAGTCTCTTAGGCAACGGGCCTTCCTTCCATTATCATCTAACACGCTCCCATTGTATTTAACCCTCCCAATTCCTATGTATGTCCTCCCACGTTGATTACATTTAGGCTGGGGATACTTGCCCCCCCCGGTGAACCCTCGATTCCAGTCTGACAGATTTAAGCTGTCCCTGCGGGGAGATTGAAGACAATCTAGTTCACATTTTATATTTTTGTCCTCTTTACCTGGAAGCACGGAAAAGGTGTATTTTACCTGTGATCAGGATGCTTGACTATAAGAATTTGAATATTTCCACTTTTCAATTGAGATCTATGGATGAGATATTTGTTATATTTTGCTTACAGGAATTATTTTAAAGGTGTCATCAAAGCTAGAAGACAAATCAAAGCACTTGTACTTTAGATTTTTAGGAAATAGTAGATTGTTAATTTTATGAATCTATGGATGGCTAACGTTTTTTAATTCCATGTTGCACTGTCCAAATTGATTTTTAAAGATATTATTGATTAATTTTTAAAGTTTTGAATATGCAATGACTACAAATACATTATGAAATGGTCGAATTTTAGCTATTTTGTATAATGTGTATTTTATGTATGAATTTTTGCAATTTTCTTAATTTATACAAGTATGAAAGAAAAGGTAATTTTATCATATTCTGGTGTATATATATGATTGTACTTTGTGAAATGTATACCTAATGGTGTTGCACCGAATAAAGGTTTTCTTCTTCTTCTTCTACCCGACTTGTGGTTCTCTATTGATTCTTTTTGTAAAGTTCCCCCATCACTGCCTTAGGGTAACAGATGGCGATAGCATAACTACATTAAGGCCCTTATTACGACCTTGTCGGTATTACCGACTAGTCTTTAAAACACTTGGTAACCTTACTTAATGAGTATTTTACAGACTTTCGGGATTACAAGTCCCGAAAGTCGGTATTACCACCCGTTTGGTGACCGAGTGACAACACTCAGTTACACCGAGTGTTTTCACTCGGTAAGTCATCAAGCACGGTAAGTACAGATTGATTTACCTGTAGGTACCTAACAGTAAGTATAAAAATCATGGCCTGCGTTTCTCCTGACTGGGCCTGTGTTTGTACTGGCTGGGGCTGTGTTTGTCCTAGATGGGCCTGTGCTTGTCCTGGCTGGGCCTGTGTTTGTCCTGGCTGGGCCTGTGTTTGTCCTGGCTGGGCCTGTGTTTGTCCCGGCTGGGCCTGTGTTTCTCCTGAATGGGCCTGTGTTTGTCCCGGCTGGGCCTTTGTTTGTCCCTCCTGGGCCTGTGTTTCTCCTGACTGGGCCAGTGTTTGTCCTGGCTGGGCCTGTATTTGTCCGGGCTGGGCCTGTGTTTCTCGCTGCTGGGCCTGCGTTTCTCCTGACTGGGCCTGTATTTGTCCTGGCTGGGCCTGTATTTGTTCCGGCTGGGCCTGCGTTTCTCCTGACTGGGCCTGTGTTTGTCCCGGCTGGGCCTGTGTTTGTCCCTCCTGGGCCTGTGTTTGTCCCTCCTGGGCCTGTGTTTGTCCTGGCTGGGCCTGTGTTTGTCCTGGCTGGGCCTGTGTTTCTCGCTGCTGGGCCTGCGTTTCTCCTGACTGGGCCTGTGTTTGTCCTGGCTGGGCCTGTGTTTGTCCCGGCTGGGCCTGCGTTTCTCCTGACTGGGCCTGTGTTTGTACTGGCTGGGGCTGTGTTTGCCCTAGATGGGCCTGTGTTTGTCCTGGCTTGGCCTGTATTTCTCCTAGCTGGTCCTGTGTTTCTCGTGGCTGGGCCTGTGTTTATCCTAGCTGGGCCTTTGCTAGTCCTATGCAGAGAGTCCCTGTATTACTGAGGGTCCTGTACCCCAGAGGCCCATTTTGGGACTGTGTTTCTCCTGGCTGGGCCTGTGTTTATCCTAGCTGGGCCTGTGCTAGTCCTATTCAGAGAGTCCCTGTATTCCTGAGGGTCCTGTACCCCAGAGGCCCATTTTGGGACTGTGTTTCTCCTGGTTGGGCCTGTGTTTATTCTGGCTGGGCCTGTGCAAGTCCTATGCAGAGAGTCCCTGTATTCCTGAGAGGTCTGTACCCTAAATACCCTTTTTGGGCCTGTGTTTGTCCCTGCTGGGCCTGTGTTTCTCCTGGCTGGGCCTGTGCTATTCCTCGCTGGGCCTGTGTTTGCCCCTGCTCGGCCTGTGTTTGACCCTACTGGGCCTGTGTTTCTCCTGGCTAGGCTTATGCTGGTCCTTGCTGGGTGTGTTTTTTCCCAGTTGGGCCTGTGTTTTGTGTTCCCTTGACTGAGCCTGTGTTTGCCCTGGCTGGGCCTGTTATTTTCGTGGCTGGGCCTGTGTTTTTCCCTGCTGGGCCTGTGTTTGTCCCTGCTGAGCCTGTGTTTATCCTGGCTGGGCCTGTATTTGTCCTGACTGAGCCTGTGTTTGCCCTGGCTGGGCCTGTTTTTTTCCTGGCTGGGCCTGTGTGTTGTACCTGCTAGGTATACCTGCTAGGTGTACCTGCTAGGCCTGTGTTTGTCCTGGCTGGGCCTGTGTTTGTCACTGCTGGGCCTGTGTTTGTCCCTGCTTGGCTTGGCTTGTGTGTGTCCTGGCTGGGTCTGTGTTTTCCTGGCTGGGTCTGTGTTTTCCTGGCTGGACTTGTACCTGTTTTTCTTTGTGTGAGTGAAGCACACGCTGAACCCACTGAGCTGCCCAGCACTCCACACACACACACACACCATGCAGCACACGCTGAACCCACTGAGCTGCCCAGCACTCCAGGCACACACACCATGCAGCACAGAAATAGCCCACTGAGCTGCTCAGCACTCCATGCACACACACCATGCAGCACAGAAAGAGCCCACTGAGCTGCCCAGCACTCCAGGCACATACACCATGCAGCACACGCTGAACCCACTGAGCTGCCCAGCACTCCAGGCACACATACCATGCAGCACACGCTGAACCCACTGAGCTGCACAGCACTCCACGCACACACACCATGCAGCACACGCTGAACCCACTGAGCTGCCCAGCATGTCACACACAGGCCCTCCCTCCCCTCCCCCACCCGCTCTATAAATGGCAGTTACAAACCCTCCAAGCCTGGGAGCGGGGACGCCTCCATGACAACAGTGGAATGTTGCAGGTTCCAGGGTTCTGATGGCTCGGTGGGGGATGGGCTCACAGGGAAGGCTCCTGCAGGCCAGGGAAGGCGACAGAAAACAAGCAATGGCACTGCCAATAGGGCAAGGAAAAGACAACAAACAAGCATTGGCTCTGCCAATAGGGCAAGAAAAAGACAACAAACAAGCATTGGCACTGCCAATAGGGCAAGAAAAAGACAACAAACAAGCATTGGCACTGCCAATAGGCTAAGGAAAAGACAACAAACAAGCATTGGCACTGCCAATAGGCTAAGGAAAAGACAACAAACAAGCAATGGCACTGCCAATAGGCTAAGGAAAAGACAACAAACAAGCATTGGCACTGCCAATAGGGCAAGAAAAAGACAACAAACAAGCATTGGCCCTGCCAATAGGACAAGAAAAAGCTGGCAAACAAGCATTGGCACTGCCAATAGGGTAAGGAAAAGGCAACAGACAAGCATTGGCACGGCCAATAGGGTAAGGAAAAGGCAACAGACACGCATTGGCACTGCCAATAGGGCAAGAAAAAGACAAAAAACAAGCATTGGCACTGCCAATAGGGTAAGAAAAAGACAACAAACAAGCATTGGCCCTGCCAATAGGCTAAGGAAAGGCCAGCAAACAAGCATTGGCACTGCCAATAGGCTAAGGAAAAGACAACAAACAAGCATTGGCACTGCCAACAGGGCAAGAAAAAGACAACAAACAAGCATTGGCACTGCCAATAGCGTAAGGAAAAGGCAACAGACAAGCATTGGCACTGCCAATAGGGTAAGGAAAAGGCAACAGACACACATTGGCACTGCCAACAGGGTAAGAAAAAGATAACAAACAAGTATTTTGTTTTTGCTATATTTATTGTAACCAGCCAATGCATACTTCCAGTAGCCTCATCTTTCGCCCGCCTCCCATGGAGGCCTTTCTGTTTTAGGCCGCTGTGCAGGGCATTAATGCCTGTTTTTCCATGTTTTTAAAAGTACATATTTTTCATTTTGTTTTGAGTTTATTTGTAGCAGCTAAAGGGACAGATCACTCCGCCCCTTTTAGCTCTTAATTGAATTGCTCTTAGTCCCCTGAATGCAATTCCCCATATTTCAAGTTTCAAAGTTATTTACAAATGCAACTTTTCAGTGCTCCATTTTCCTCCCTGGCTGCATCCATTCTGTGGCTGATTGTTTACACAGTCCCTGCGGTGGATGCTACATTGTTATTCCAGAGAAAAAGCAGAATAACAATGTAGCCTCTGCCACAGGGATTGTGTAAACAATCATTCAAACTGCAAAATGGCTGCATGCAGGGAAGAAAAACAAGCACTGAAAACCTGTATTTGCAAATAGCTTTAAAACTAACAACAAGGGGAAACTGCATTCAGACGGCAAAGGCATCTTAAATGAAAAACTAAAAGCAAGGTGATGAACTGTGCCTTTAGGAATTACGACACTTTAAGAATACATTCATATCTACTTTTTTGGGGGTGTTATTCTGCAGAATCCAGGGACTCCCAGCACAGGACTGGCACAGGCCCCAAGAGGGCATTGGGGGCACAGGCCCCGGGGAATCCAGGGACACAGGACTGGCACAGGCCAGCCCGGACAAGCACAGGCCGCAAGAGGGCATTGGGACAGAGGCCCCAGGGAATCCATGGACCCCCAGCACAGGACTGGCACAGGCCCAGCCAGGACAAGCGCAGGCCGCAAGAGGGCACTGAGGGCGCAGGCCCCGGGGAATCCAGGGACACAGGACTGGCACAGGCCCAGTCAGGACAAGTACAGGCCTCAAGAGGGCACTGAGGGCACAGGCCCCGGGGAATTCAGAGACCCCCTGCACAGGACTGGCACAGGCCCCAAGAGGGCATTGGGGACAGGCCCCGGGGAATCCAGGGACCCCCAGCACAGGACTGGCACAGGCCCCAAGAGGGCATTGGGGACAGGCCCCGGGGAATCCAGGGACTCCAGCACAGGACTGGTACAGGCCCAGCCCGGACAAGCACAGGCCGCACAGGAGCAGAGCCAGGTCTGACTAACCACACCCCGTATGACTACTTACAGCCCACCCGTGGGTAGCGCTTACCCATTCCCAACCAAATACTTGGTTCACCACACTCCTTCTGACTCATATACCCCACCAGCAACCACAGGCCACACACTCCCAGCCTCAGGCCTGGCTCACCCCACCCCTTCTGACTCTCACAGCCCTCTCCCAATCTCAGACTTGGCTCACCACACCCCTTCTGACTCTCACACCCCACCGGTGGGCACAGGCTGCTCGCTCCTTGGCGAGACTCAGAATGCCGACTCGCCCCGTTCACACGAACTACAACTGAGGGGTGCGATGAGGAACAAGGGACGACGAAAGTAAGAGGGTCCCAATTAGGACTGGACTAAGGGGACACAGCGCCCTATGAAGAGACAGGCCACTTGGGTATGAGGGCTTTGGCCTCGTGTGGATGGTCTAAGCCTCTCCCAGATCATTGGGGCCTCTCCCTGGGGTCAGCTATTTTGTAGTGTGATTTTGTTTATATTATCCCCATGGGGGCCTGTGTGTGTCCCTCCTGGGCCTGTGTGTGTCCCTCCTGGGCCTGTGTGTGTCCCTCCTGGGCCTGTGTTTGTCGTTGCTGGGCCTGTGTTTGTCCCTGCTGGGCCTGTGTTTGTCGCTGCTGGGCCCGTGCTTGTCCTGGCTGGGCCTGTGCTTGTCCTGGCTGGGCCTGTGTTTGTCCTGGCTGGGCCTGTGCTTGTCCTGGCTGTGCCTGTGTTTGTCCTGGCTGGGCCTGTGTTTGTCCTGGCTGGGCCTTGTTTTCCTGGCTGGGCCTGTGTTTGTCCTGGCTGGGCCTGTGTTTGTCCTGGCTGGGCCTGTGTTTGTCCTGGCTGGGCCTTGTTTTCCTGGCTGGGCCTGTGCTTGTCCTGGCTTGGCTTGTGTGTGTACTGGCTGTGCCTGTGTTTGTCCTGGCTGGGCCTGTGTTTGTCGCTGCTGGGCCTGTGTTTGTCCCTGCTGGGCTTGGCTTGTGTGTGTCCTGGCTGGGTCTGTGTTTTCCTGGCTGGGTCTGTGTTTTCCTGGCTGGACTTGTACCT
>JAXCLM010055504.1:0-18240 GCA_035583075.1 Eurycea guttolineata | reverse complement strand
ATGTTCCTAACCGCACCCTGTTGTGCCAGGCCCTGGTCATTTACCGCCTGCAGTACTGTGTTTCCTTGTACTCAGGCTTGACCAGGGCACAGGTGGGCAACCTCCAGGGAGTGCAGAATAGGGCGGTCCGCTTGGTCCTGGGGCTCCGGAAGTACGACCGCGTCACGGAGGCCCGGCACAGCCTCGGGTGGCTGGAAGTGTCCAGTCTGATTCGCTTGAGGGGCCTCTGCATTATGTGGAAGGCCCTACACCATCAGGGCCCCCGATATTTGCAGGCCCGCTTCCAGTGGTGGACGTCACGCAACCCCGCCCGCTCTGCACACCGCTATTTGGCGATGGTGCCCCCCGTCACCGGGAGCGGGCGTTGTGAGCGTCTCTGTCCATCCGGGGGCCCATCTGGTGGAACTGCTTACCCGCCCACCTGCGTGCACTCCGGAGCTTTCCCCAATTTAAATGCCGCTTGCGGGCCCATCTCCTGCACCAGGAGATACTTTTGTGGAGAGAGAGAGAGAGAGAGAGAGAGAGAGGGAGAACGGGAGGGGGATGTATTGAGGCCATGGGCTAGTGGCGTTTGAGGCTATGGGCGAGATCCTTTTGGGGCCATGGCAGGGATCTGCCATTACTACCATCCTCCCTTAGAGTTACGGTGGCTCCTTCTGTATATTGTATATATTACTGTACTTACTGTTTTTATTCTGTTTTTATTGTATATGTTGTGTTTTTTTTTTTTGTCTGCGCTGCTAAGTCCCTTGTGGATTTGCTTTGTCTGGCATGCGCATAATAAAAGATTTTTATTATTATTATTATTATTTATTATTATTATTACTGTCCCAAATGTCCCGATCATATCAGGCAGACAATGCCGCCGTGTTCGCTGCGTGGATGGTCAGAGAGGCTGAAGAACAGACCTTCCTCCTCATGGCATCCAGCTTACGATTGTCCTTATCGGGGGTAGTGTAGAAGCTGCCACTGTCGTCACTGCATTCGCCTTTCTCAGGGCCGTAGAGACAATTACTGAGTCAGGTGGCACCATTCCACGCAAACACATGGGGTCCGAGGGAGCCGCCCTGTACTTTTTGTCCTTTCGTGCTCCTGAGGCCAGCACAGTTACAGGTGTTTTCAGGATCATGAATCCATTGTCCCAAATCGCCGGATCCACAGGTAGACTGGAGACTGCCTTCATGGCAGGGGCCAGCTTGTCCAGCAGGAAACTCTTTGCTGTGGACTCTTGTGGAACTGCAATGCCGAACTTTGACACCGCCCTGGACATCAAATCGGCGAATTGTGCAAGGTCATCTGGAGGAGAGGGTATCGGTGTATACCTGGGGGCCCCCTTGTTGATGTCCGACTCTTATTCCTCGTTCTCTGTCTGTGACTCTTCCGAGTCTCGCGGCATCACATCCTCCTCCTCATCCCTCCAGACAGGAGACCTGATCGGGTCGAGGTCTGGTCTTACCGGGCATACCAGAGCCACTTGTGCTCTGGCCCATTCTTCCTCTTCTTCCCTGAAGTGGTGCATGAGATCCATCAATCTCTGTTCTCTGGCCTCAACGAAGGCTGCCTGCTTCTGCTTCCATGCCTTTTCTCTCGCTTCCTGAGGGACTGATGCTTCTGTAGCATGTCTGAAATGTCTGTCAGAAGCACCACCTCGGGTTGGATTGTCATCCTAGGCCTTTTTGGAGGCAGTTCGGTATCCGATGACGAAGATATGTCAAAGGTCCTCAAAATGGGATCTGCCGTCTCCAGATTCGCTTATGGGCAGAGTCCCTCACTTGAGAATTCACCAATGGTGATTCTCGACAGCTCACTCAATGTATGGGAGGTGTATTTCTTTGTCGTGGAAGGTCCAGTCAACGGTAGAGGCGTGGATGTGACGGGTCTTATCTTCGTCGCCAGAGGCTCCAACGACAGGGTTCTGTCCGTTGACAGCTTGCCTGTTGACAATGTTTTGATGGTAGAAGGTTTATCCATCTAGGGTCCCGTCGACGATGTCGTAGTTGCCAAGAGGTCTTACTACTCTCGTCCCTACCAGGCAGAATAAAATGCAAGCTGCCTGGACAGGGCCCCATAGGATTGTCAAGCAAGTCAGCGAGGTCAACTACATAATCGACTGTACTGATAAACCTGGTGCCCACAGCACCTATCATGTGAACAAGATAAAACCATATCACAGAAGGACAAAATGTTCCATGTCCATCTGTGAGAGCGACAACCTCTATGAGGAGGAGGCTAAAATCCCAGACCTTTTGCAGGAATCCAAGGAGCCTGCTGACCTGTCCACTTCTCAGTTAACTGAGGAGCTCAGTGTCAGCCAACGTCAAGAACTCCTTCATGTACTGGTTCCATTTCACGCCACCTTCTCTGGCCTGCCAGGAACAGTGAGGGGTATTGCTCATGATGTGGACACAGTAGACTGTCTCCCGATTCGGACTACCCCGTACAAGGTTAACCTTGTGGTGGGGGAACATGTCTGCAAGGAAGTACATGAGATGCTGGAGCTGGGGGTCATTGAACCCTCCACTTCAGCTTGGGCCAGTCCCATAGTCCTGGTACAGAAAAAGGACCATAGTACCTGGTTCTGTACTCACTATCGACACTTGAATGTGGTCACCAAGAGTGATGCCCACCCCTTGCCCAGGATTAATGATTTACTGGGCAAGTTGGGGCCTGCCAGGTTCATTACCACAATGGACCTGACAAAAGGGTATTGACTGGAACCGCTCACTCCACGAGCACAGGAACACTCCACGTTCACCAGCCCAGAAGGGCTCTTCCAGTACTGAGTGATGCCCTTCGGTATGAAAAATGCCCCTGCTACTGTCCAGCGCCTCACAAACATGGTACTGATGGGGCTAGAATCCTTTGTGATGGCTTATTTGGATGACATAGCCATTTTTAGCCAGAGCTAGGAATCCCATCTGGTGCACCTGACTGCTGTCATGGCTCGACTCCAAGAAGTTAGTCTCACAGTCAAGGCACCCAATTCTCAGTTCACCCAGGGTGAGTTCAAATACCTTGGGCACTGCGTTTGCAAGGGCCAGCTTCGCCCCCTCCAGGCGAAGGTGGAGGCCATTCAAGACTGGCCTGTCCCTACCACACAAAGACAGGTCCGAGCCTTTTTGGGGACCGCTGGTTACAACTGCAGTTTCACGCCTGAGAATTCTACTATTGCAGCTCCACTGCCTGGACTGCTAGTGAAGAAGGCCCCCAGAAAGGTCACATGGACCCCAAAATGTCAGAAAGGGCTCTGCACCCTCAAGGCCATCCTGTTTGATGAGCTTGTGCTCCAGAGTCCGGGCTACACCAAGGTGATTTATGTGCAGACAGATGCCTCAGACTTGTACATCGGTGCTGTTCTCAGTTAAAAGGCTGACAGTGACAGAGACAGGCCCATTGTGTACCTATCTTGCAAGCTTCTCCCACGAGAGCAGCGATGGCACGTGGCATAGAGGGATTGTTTAGCGGTGGTCTGGGCCTTGAAGAGACTCTAGCCCTATCTTTGTGGAGTCCCCTTCATCGTTCAGATTGACCGTAACCCACTCACCTTCCTGCACTCACTGGGAGACACTAGTGGCAAACTTTTGCCTTGGTATTTGGCTTTGCAGGACTATCAATTTGAAGTGCAATACTGCTCTGGCGCCAAGAATGGCAATGCAGACGGTCTGCCTCGGTTGATGTCTCTTGCTGACACAGCATAGGGAAGCAGACAGTCGCTCTCCCTGGGCTGTCTCTCCAATAGTGGGGAGGTGTGAAGACAGTACATATGTCTGCAGGAATAAAACCCCTTTAGACTACTGTAGAAATGTGTCTTTTTGCAGTCTAAATGCAACCAGGCTTCATAGAAGCCCGTTTTGCCAGTTCCGTAACTGTCTATGGTTCTGGAATGCACTGTTCAGCAACTCTGTCCAGGGTGCTGAAAGTGCTGAAATTGGACTTTTTGTGTTGTCCAGCCCAGGAATGGCCTAGGCGGGAGATTTCTGGGGTCCTACGGACACCATGGCATGCTCAGGTATGGGGGGTGGTCCAAGTGTAAGTATCCAGTCCCTCTAGTCTTACCCAGCAGTGTTTTCTCAGTAGGGAGATGTCCACTGCAACAGCCGCCTTTTCCAGTCCTGCTAGAAAACTGCTTTTCAGGTCCCTGCCTTTTTGCAGTGCCTCAGCCCAGGCAAAGCGCCCAGTTGGCACTGCTTGTGGCTGACTTGACTAAATAGGGTCACCCCTTTCGCCCAGTACAGGTTTAGTACCCTGAACTGGGATTTCAGAGTCTCAGGCACCACTTTTAAAGTGAGTAAAAGTACGAAACTGTTACTCGCGGCAAGGAGGATTCGGGTCCAACAACGACAAGGTCGGACTCACCCTTAGCCGTGACTCAGAGACTTGTATGGCATTTTTGAACTACTGTACTCCTGCTTTTTGCACAGTAGCTCCAGCCATGGGAAATAACTAGTTTTCTGTGTTCAGGCGCCTATGAGAAACGCTGTAAGGTTTGAACTACGGTTTCCCATAAAAGTGCATCTGGCTTCCCTGCAAGGGTTAGCATGGAACCAATGCTTGAATAGGGGTTGGAACATCCCCCCGAGTTGGTCCTCAACATTTTGGCTTGCCTCCTGGCAAGGATCAAAGGGAGACGACCTCCACTCTAAAATGGAGTCCTAGGGGTTGTTGTGACCTGCACCCAAGCTTGGGTATCAGGTAACACTGCACACTCTTGCTGCCTCTGACCTGGAGTGCCCAATGGACATTGCTCCTGGTCAGCCAGCTTCTCCCGAGTGAGGGGAACCTGAGATGGTAGCGCCTTGACCCCTCCTCAAGGGGTTGTGCCCCAGGGAGGTACTTAGGGTCTTGTTAGCGCCCTCTCTCTCTCTTCGCTTATCTCGTACTCTGGCTGTTCCGGTGTGCGTTTGCAGAGGGTTATCATTTTCTAAGGAGGAAAGGCCAGAGAGTATCTGGTCCTCTTTGTTCTTGACCACGACAGTCCAGTGGGTCTTAGCAGCGCTTACACCAGCTCTGGACTTCCAGAATCTGAGGATCCTATCGAGGGGGTAAGCCCTGGGGCAGTGTCTGTGGTACCGACCTTGTTGTATTGAATTCTTGTGCCATATTATTGTGCGCTACGTTCGAGTCAAACCACTGTAACTGAGTCACCTTGCTCTGAACCTTGTAACCCATTTTTTAATCACAAGTATTTTCTGTAACCTTGAACGACCAACCTATGCACTGCTCCTTTAGTAGTCTTGTGTAAATAAATAAAGCATTTATTTTTGTAGTACACCAGCGTCCAAGTGTGCTCACTGATCACTTAGGTGTGGGGCTATTAAGATCTGAACGAATCCCGATATTACCAAAATATATAAGAAGCCATCTCCAGAGCCTGCACTTCGCAGGACTGGGGCACTGAACTTCCAATGTGTATGCGACAGGGCCAGGTATTGCTACCCCTGAGCTCGGTGGTTATCACAATCGTATACAAATACACCAACGACATACAAATAGTAGTGAAATTCAAAGACTCAATGAGGAGCCAACAACTCGACAAGGCTGGATGCCTAGAAATCCTCAACAGCTGGACACTAGTAAACCACCTTGTGCTAAACCTTAACAAAACTGTAATAATCCTCACATTAAACAGTAAAGTCTTCCCAGAATCCATCCCCTGGCCAACAAACATGGGCAAAGCGCCGCTTACAATGGAAGAATGCGTTAACCTAGGAATGATAATGGACTACAAACTGCTCCTCAAAAAACACTGCAACAAGGTCACAAGATCTTGCCCCAACT
Organism: Eurycea guttolineata; assembly: GCA_035583075.1. Taxonomy (NCBI): domain Eukaryota; kingdom Metazoa; phylum Chordata; class Amphibia; order Caudata; family Plethodontidae; genus Eurycea; species Eurycea guttolineata. Next base: position 12,462 of record JAXCLM010055504.1, on the reverse strand, counting down.
ACATAAAAATGCTCAGGACAATCCTACCTTACCTGGCATTCCCACAAAGGGTAACATCAGCCATGGCATTCATCATGACCAGAATTGACTATGGCAATTCAATACTACTGGGGACCAGTTAAGAAAACTTACATACACTATGAAGAATACAAAACCTCACAGCCAGAATGGTGCGGAACCTCAGACCAAGAAATCATATTGATCCAGCGTTACACGCCTTACACTGGTTCCCAGTTGTTGTGAGTGTAGGTTTATTGTTGTGAACAGGAAGGGGTTGCTTGGTTTGTATTGGGGTTTGAATGTGTGTGGGTCAGTGTCGGAAGGTGTTATTCTTCATTTTGCCGAATTCATGGAGATAGATTTCCTTGTTCGGGTAGGTTAATTGTTGGAACGAGTTAGCAGCACACTGTACATGCATTCATGGGTTTGTAGGTTAGGGCTGGTGCTTCTTACCTTAAATTCTTGAACTTTCTGGAGACCCCTCTACCTTCCTGGGAACCTGGAATTTTGCTGTCATGACTATTCTGTTTCACGGTGAGTCAACCGCTTTTCCACCTGTGCATCAGGGGGAGAGGAGATGAAGCTTGGTGCTCCTTTCAGGGGTGAGGCACAGGATGTCAGGAGAGGTGAAGATCCTGGGGAGCGACTTCACAGGTCAGCGGACAACAAGAGCAGGAGATTAAGGCTGGAGATAAGCTAGGTTTAGTTAGTTAGGTTATCAGGCTATCAGCGCATCTCAAATTTGGATGGCTTTTTCGATATTGTAAATTTCTTTAATTTAGTGTTCTTGCAAGAAACCTGGGCCGTAGAGGAAATCCACATTAATGGATATAATGTCATCAGCCAGCATGCCCTTAGTAGTGAGATGGGCCACCATTCAGGTGGGGTCTTGATAGCCCTTGATTTAAAACTTAACTGGACACCACTAATTGCATGGGCTGAAATACCTGGAATATTATGCGTGAGAGCTCGGCTGCCACATCCTAAGACAGATGACATCCGATGTGTTATTCTTTGCTGTCTATATTTCAGACCCTTGTACCTCTCTAAAGGCTTTGGGGCAAAGTTTTTGAGGACATTAAATTATTATTAACAACAATAAGAAATCAGTATCCAAATGACCTTTGGATTGCAGGGGGAGATTGCAATCTCCCACTGTATAAATTATTTCAACTATATGATATAGACATTGAACAACTGGGAAGCAACAGCCAAATGACGGAACCACTAAATGGAGAATCTGTGGAAGGCCTTTCTGGCAAATTTATGGACTTGTTTTTAGAATTAAACCTTGTAGTACTACCAGATTGTAGCCTATCAAATAGCAATACCCCTGCCACTTTCAGAAGAGGGACCAGTTCATCCTACATTGATTACTGTCTCATTTCTGAATCCCTCGCATGTAAGACCCTAACCTCTTGTGCACATTGGAACTCTATGAGTGACCACGCTTACTTAGTCACCCTAATTGATAGCCCTTCCCCTTGTCAAATCTATCAGTCAGCCGCGCCAATTGTCATTCTAAACGGGTTACGGGTAAACTGGAATCAGTGTAATCTTGAAACAATTACACAGTGTCTTTCCTCCGCAATACAAAAAATTGGAGTCATCCATCTCTTCGACCTTAGGGATGAAGCAGAATATGACAGGTTCATCCTTTCCTTTGTCACTTTAATTCCGCGCCTTGTTGCCAGGAAAATAATAACTATCCAAGGAAATGCGCCCTGGTTTGACTCAGCATGTATGCAATCAAAACGCCACATGCGTAAGATACTGCGAATGAACCCCATCTCTTACGCTGCGGTTGCCCAAGCAAAGGGGGATTATAAAAGATTAATCTCCCTTAAAAAGAGGAACTATCAAGAGGCGGCATGGGATAGAATAATTGCTGCGTCTCACCTTCCAAATTCATCCACCTTTTGGAGAATCATCAAATCCTATACCAATCCTGTAAGCGTGTCAAGAGGTGCGAATGGTATTCCTCCATCTGTTTGGACGCTCTACATAGCCAAACTTTATGATGCCCAGGAGAGCATTTTTGTTCCTAAGCCGATTCTGCAAACATGGACCACAAATGTTGATGAGGTTGATTCCCTCATCAAGTCTCTTAATCCTTCACGAGCAGCTGGTCCTGACGGCTTGCCTCCACTAATCCTTAAAATAAATTCAGGTCAATGGGCAACTATTCTTGCTCCATATTTTAACAAGGTAATTTTCTCTCTAGAGCTTCCGGACAGCTGGAGGGGTGCTATACTTTGTCCTGTGCACAAGAAGGGGCCTTACAATGACCCTGGTAATTACAGACTCCTGGCTATGCTTGATGCAATTGGAAAATTGTTCGCCAAGCTGCTACTAAAGCGTCTGACTTCCTGGGTTGACACGAAAGACATTCTCCACTTTACCCAGGCGGGGTTCAGGAGAGGTCTTAGTACTACAGACCATTGCTTTACTCTGCAGTATTTGAGGGAGAAGTATTGCATTGGCAAAAAACAAGCCCTGTATATTGCCTTTATTGATCTCAATAAGGCTTTTGACAAAATAAATCGCTCACTTCTCTGGGCCAAATTGAATCATATGGGAATAGATGCCCTTCTTCTGCGTCTAATTGTTCTTTTGCATTCTAGAACGTGGGCAAGAGTGCGTTTTGGCAATTTAGGTGAACTTACTGATCGCTTTGATATCCCGTCGGGTCTAAAACAGGGATGTGTCCTTGCCCCCCTTTTGTTTAATTTATTTATAAATGATATCCCAGAAGCCCTTAACTCAACAAACTCCTTTTCCCCTTCGGTTATGGGCAGGCTCGTCCCAGTTTTGGCCTTCGCGGATGATATGGCAATCATTGACCAAACCCCTGTGGGCCTCCAGCGCAAGTTGGATTGCCTGGGGAATTACTGCAAGACAAACCATCTGAGTGTTAATACCTCAAAAACAAAGGTTCTTGTAATGGGAAAGAGCAAATATAAATTCCATCAATGGTACCTAAACAACTCTAAATTGGAGAATGTCACCTCTTATACCTATTTAGGAATCATTTTTGATTCGGATAATAGTTGGAAAGCGCAGGCAGCCCGCCTCCGTATCAAGCTGATGGTACTAAAACGCTCTTTCTTCAAACTAAAAATATCATTGGGTAACAGTTCAATATTGCCTTTAAGGCATTGTTACTTAACAATGATTGTTCCCTCACTCTTATATGGCTGCGAGATATGGGGGACCCATCTAAGCAGCCTCCTCAAGATCTTAGAGGGAAGCTTTTGGAAACATGTCCTTTGTCTCCCTACCTCTGTTCCTATTGAGGCTATTCGGGTTGATCTGGGAATCCTCTCTCTGTTTGGAGAGGCCAACTTGAGAAAATTTAAATACCTCCAAAAACTGGCATCGTCTGACATTTGTTCGCTAGCAGCCGATTGCCTAAAAGAATCAAATTTGGCTGAGGGAACCCAGATCACTGTTCCACCAGACATTTTGCCTCCTGAACACATCCAGCGAATGACATGTTTGTCGCAGAACTACCAAACTGTTAACAAACTGTTAAGAAAATTGTGTCTGGTGGTGGACACCGAAACAAGCATGTTATATTGTCAGGGGAAATCCTCTCTTAACCTTTTTAATTCTTTAAAGTCAAATATGGGCTTGGAAAGCTTTTTTACGAAATGCAAGTCAAATGTTATACTACGAACATTGTTAAAATTGCGATATGGCATTTTACCCATTAATATGCATCTGATGGCTCGTCAAAGCATCCCAATGGAGAAACGTCTATGTCCATTTGACTGTAATGTTGTGGAGGACTTAAATCATTTATTATTTTACTGTCCAAATTCAAGAATTCTAGCTGCTTGCTGGATTGGGTATTGCACTCCAGAAAATGTTATTGTAGTTATCAAAAAAATTGATTTCAATGTTATGGTGCATTTCCATTGCTTTTTTAAACAACTGTTCTTTTTGAGAAAAATGTGTTTATAGACTTGGTTTTATGTATTGTTTTTCTTTCCTTTAGGATATTGGAATGTAAATTGTAAAAACTTTAGCGAATATTTATCTTATTGCTTAACGCAAATAAAGATTATTTTAAAACAACATAGTTAGGTTAAGCAAATAAATGCTGTCCAATCAGCTGCCCATGGCCCAGTCGGTCAGTTTTGGGGCATTGTGAGTTTTTCGTAAGTTGGAAGGGATGCCTTCCTGGGGATGAGCACTAGAAATGTACTTAATTTTGCATCTGGTTACAGCACGAATGGACGTTGCACGAGAGGAGCGTGTGTTTGAGCGAGGCTACAGAGACTGCAGTTGCTAGGCAATGCCAAGTGAGTCTGTAGAGACGGGCCTCCCTGGCTAAGGAGAAGCTTCGCTTCACGTTGAGGGACCGTACCTTCAATATGTATCTGTTTAAGTAATGGGACTCGGTGAGAAGCAAGTGGGTTGGTGAGGCTCTGAATTCGAGTTGAGAGATTGTTTGTCTGTTTATCTCTTAACTGAAAGTCTAAAATAGATTTAAGTAAACCACGCTTGAAGGAATCAGTGTGGAAGAAGTCAGGAAAGGAGGAAGAGCGATTGTAAGCGGGTCCGTCCGGTGCCGCCTGTTTTTGGGGGAGTGGCAGGTTTCAGGCTGAGTGGGGAAAGTCTAAAAAGAGTTTCGCTCTGGAAGGGTTTGGGACTGGGAGAGCTGCAGTTCTGTCACTCTCATTTTAGGATCAAGGACATTTCTGGAAAGTTTTGGAGTGAAGTTGGGAAATAAAGATAACATTTCAAGTCCGGGTGACTGTAAAGTCAGATAACCTATAATTATTGGTTACTGTTGTATATTAATTTGGAGGTGTTGTTCAGACTCTGATAACTAATCATAATTTATGTGTATTTGTCGATGTTTTTGTCTTTATCATCATAAATTTGAGAATTAAAAAGAGGTGTATTTTTGATTAAAAAAAACTCTGTTGTGTGGTAGAGTCTCTATGTGTATGATATGAGTTAGTTGTTGTTTGGGACAGTCATAGTGGATCTCATGTTTCCATGGTGGAGATTTAATATTCACCTCACATCACCTTTTCCATATACATACCAGCTGTAGATTTCATCTCCAAGAGATTCAGTCTGGCTGCAGCAACTAGACCACAGAGAAATGGAGATGGTCCAACCCTACTGGAATCCAAGTTTAATCAATGGAAAATGGGAGGCTCCGCTTTCACAAGGCTCTGTGCTAAAATATGGAAACTCCTTCCAGGAAGCATTAGAAGTACCAAAGATCACCTCAAATTCAGAAGAAAGGCCAAAACTTGCCTCTTCCCCTCAGAACAGCGGCAACAAGGATATTGCACCAACCGAACACTGAGGAAAGTAAACCAAGGATCCACCAGTTCCTGACAACCCCAATATCAGAATGAACATCTTGACACTACAGAAAGGCACACTGGATTCAGGCCCTCTAAATCCACTCATACCACCAGGAAAGCAATGCCCCCAAACGGAACCACCCATGCAAGACACAGTTGGACAAGAAACAGTCTTACTCACAGCAGTCCAATCCACCCCATTCCTCAAAAAAACAGGAAAGACCCGCTCTCACACATGCACAGTACAGTAGCAGTGGGCCATAGGCTGGTGGAAGAGTGGGCAACAGGCTGCTCTGCCCCCAACTACCCACCCAGTCTCACATTGACCCACCCTATACACCTATCCCGTGTATCACCTCACCTCGCCTCCCCACCACCCTTTCACTCACCTCATCCCTCTGTCCCTTCTCTCTTTGGCCACAAACCTCTCTCTCACCGCCCAATCAATCTACCCTACACTACCTGCAGAAAACTAATGGCATAGCCAATGCTTGTTTTCCATTTGCCCACTCCATGCCCCGTTCTTCTTTTTCCTTTTTTATTTAATCCCTCCATGTCTCACCTCACCTACCCTAACTACGCACCCAGTCTCACCTCGTTCCCACCCCAAACACTCATTCAGTGTATCTCTTTGCCAAACCCCCTACCATCCATCCTTGCAGCCCTCCCTACTGTAACCACTATCCATCTTAGGCAGCAGCCCCTCTACCATTTATCCATACTTGGCAGCCCCCGCTACTATCCATCTTCACCAGCCCACCACCACCTCGCTGATACTCCCATCCACCTTTGCCAGCCCCACCACCACCCTTCCTTGGTTACCCCCAGTGTCTCACCCCACTTTCCCCAAATCTGTTCCATATCTCTTTGCCCTACAAATTCCTCTCTCACCACCGCATCAACACACCCTACTTACAGATAGCTAATTCCATTGGCTAGTCCTGGTTTTTCCTTTCACACACTCTACCCCAATGACCTTTTTTTTTTTTAGATTTTTTTGTTTCTTTTGTGTTTTTTTGTAGTTTGGGAGAAGAGTAAAGGTTCTGAGGTAGAGCAGGAGTTTTGGGACTAAGGGTTGACTGGCTTGGGAGGGGAATGCTGATGGGCAGAGAGGAAGGTGGAGAGGAGAGGCAGCCCTTTTCAACAGTAAGAGCAAAGAGGGTAAGTTTTAGGGATTGTTTTTACATTTTTCTACTTTAGAGGCTTGAAGGGGAATGGTGCTTTAGAAAGGTGGGCTACGGTTTGGGAAGGAGATGCCAGTGGGTGGAGAGGAAGGTAGACAGGGGAGGCAGGACCTAAAGCAAGGGGCAACACAAGGAAATGAGGTAAGTATTGGGGTTGGGGAGTCCATAGCACAGGTGGGGTAGAAAGGGGACATGAGTAGAAATGAAATGATAGTTCACTAGAAAAGGGGGAAAGGCAAGCAAAGCTTGTTGAAATTATACTTACCTTCAAAGGCACTTATCCATGCATCTGGTGCAGCATGCATTCCAACTAAAAAAAATAACAAACATGTTAGACCACTGAGGAAGGAGAGCTACATGGTCTTCTATTTTTACCTTTGCCTGTCATTATAATCCAGACACGGCTGCATGTTGGGATTCCTTATTTAGCGGGTGGACAACATGCACAGTGTGGATTTATAAATTCACAACATTTATATAATGTTGCGGGCCCAGGCTTAGCTTGTACTAAAACATTTCAAGCTTGCCCAGCTCTAGGTATAGGACACAGGCGATATAACTAAAACAGAGTACTATGTGCATCAACAGAATGTCCAGGTTTCCAAAACAAAGAGAGAGTGTGTACAGAACAAGACCCCGTATTCCTTTCAGGGGTCTTAATGATTCCTTCAGCGGGGGCAGGAAAATGCCTGATCTTGTTCATGCCAAAGTAAAAGTGAGGAACTGATTTGGTGGCTGCCATTGGCTTGCCTTACTTAGGCAGGAATTGAAGCCCCATTATGCCTACTACCACTACTGAAATCTGGATGGGCTGGATTACCACCTGACTCCATTTGATGAGGCACCTTTTGTTATTTGCCACTCCTAAAGCAGTGTATGTGACTGTGGTGGAAACATTGCCAATGACAATATATACAATATCTATAAATAGCAGATGTATGTACAGAATACAGTTGTATATACAAAAGAAACTGCCTATGTCAGTGTGTTCAGGGCTGTGACACAGAGGTGTGCAAAACTGAGATGCTACCTATGTCAAAAGTCATATAATATTCTTAGCCAGGATGAAATATACCCAAATCACCTAAACAAATAGTTTCTCATATACAAAAATACTTTATTATTTTATGAGATAAATATCACTTCACATTTCACATATTAAAAATACTTGCATGTTAAATGTAATGCCATTACGACACAAAAAGTCTTCCTGATTGATGCTACCAACAACCCCTACAATTGTAAAAGAAACCCTGCTGCTTTTTTTACACATCCCCCTTTGTTCATGAACAAAGGGGGATGTGTAGAAAAAGCAGCAGGGTTTCAGTGCGACAATGTAGAGTGTTAATGAATAAATATAGTGCAGTTACACCTTGCACTACAACAATATATAAAAGCAGAACATTTATACATTGCCACTCAAGACTGCAGTATGCAGAGCAGACACTGTGCCCTGCATTTCTCAGCCCCTGGGCTTGAGCTGGGCTCCTGGAGCTTAATTCCTGGCATGCCAGAGATTGCACTCAAGCCGGGCTTAAGCCTACCAGGGTTTGCCCAGCTCTACCTACATCAAGTCAGTGCAGGAGGCCCCAGCAGTCTAGTGTCTTGATCCATCATCCCCACTGTGATCATGCTGTTGCTGGTGAGTCTCTGTACACCAGTGCTGTATAAAAGACCAGGTTTTTGTGCTACATTAGGTTCTCCTATTTGAACGTTACCAAAACTGTGATAGTTTTGTCAAATTACTATGGCTTATTTAAAGAATAACACCCTCATTACAAGTTTGGTGCTAAAATTGGCAGTTAGGGACAAATCTGGCACCAAAAACAATGATTTGTATTGGCGGTAACCATCAATTTTTCACTTTGTTAAAATATAACAACTTTTTTTTCACATTTCCATTTTCACTGGATTTAAAGGGGTAATTTACAACTTTCAAAATTGTCAGCTACCAACAATTTTGATATCATTGTAAAACCCAGGATTTATACCTTTTTAACACCAATTATCTTGCGGAGGCACTGGAGCTGGAAGTCGTCTCTACCGCCCCCACTCATTGTATGGGCAACCAACTAGACATGTTTCTAGCCCAGCCTGGCCTCATTCGCTGCCAAGGGTCCCTGCCCCTTATCTGGTCTGATCATTATTTTTTGGGGGCTTCCGTTTCCACCTGCAACCAAGTCCAACCTGTATTGCCTCCCAAACCCTAATTCCAACTGGTCGACCAGCTTAAACTGCTAACTCCCCCAAGTTTGTTGTTTTCTGACATCCTTTCACCAACCCACAACTGGGTATCAGCACCTTGGATGCGGTCTTTCATGCCAAGTTGACCATTGCTAAGGCTCAGCTTTGCCCGCCTAGACGGGTTAACGTCAAATCTGCTGTCCATCTGTGGAACAAATGATTTACAAAATATTTGACACTACTTAGAACCAAGGTCCGCGCGGGAGAGCAGAAATGGAGACGCACCCGGACGCCCTCAATGTTGGCTGCTTTGACGAGCTTACAGCTGAAGTACAAATCGGCCTTAAGAGCGGCCAAGAAGTCTTTCCTAAGGGGTGCGATTTCTAAAGGCACCTGTAGAACCAAGGCTTTATTTAGGGTGGTGGCTGACTTTACCATACCCTCCCGGAACCACCCCAGCTCCCTTCACCTCCGACCGATGCACCCAGGTCAACTATTTCTTTCTGGCTAAAATAACAACTATCCGAGAGAACATCGCCACCTGCATTGCAGCCATCACTGATGACACAGGGCTTTTGAGTGAAAGGGAAGAGTTGTCTTCCGCCACCTTGGAGGCGTTCTCCCCCCTGACCCAGGTGGAGGTGCAGAACGTATTTCTGAGACTGGGGAATTCTTCTCCGCTCGATCCATTCCAGACCAGCTGCCTGAAGACGGTGCTGCCATTCATTTTGGATGACATCACCGTCATGGTTAACACCAGCCTCGGGGAGGGGTGCCTCCCGGAGGCTTGGAAGCATGGGGTGGTCACGCCCCTCCTGAAGAAGCCGGGAGCCGGCCCGAGCGAGTTAAAAAATTTACGCCCGGTGACTCAGTTACGCATATCAACCAGATTGACTGAGAATATTGTTGCGGCCCAGGTACAGAACCACTGGGAAGCAGCTAGGTTATTCCATGACTTTCAGTCAGGCTTTAGGCCGGAATGGGGTACGGAGTCCGCCGTGATTGACGTGAGGGAACATCTCTTATCCCTGTCAGATGCCGGTCACCCTGCGGCTCTAATCCTATTAGATCTGTCGGCGGCTCGACACCATCGACCACTCCATTCTCCTCGAATGCCTGCGGGACGTGGGGGGACTCTCCGGCACCGCCATGGCCTGGTTTAGATATTTTCTTACAGCCAGAGTGCAACAGGTGAGGGTGGATCGCCAGTGGTCTTACACTGGTAACATCACCTGTGGGGTGCTGCAGGGTTCCGCCTTGTCCCCATTACTATTCAATATTTACATGCGTCCCCTGGCGGGTCTGATGGAGAGGGCTGGTCTGCGCTTCCAGATGTATGCGGATGACACACAGCTCGTGGTGGACTTGGGGGAGGACAGGGCGCAGTGTGCCAACCTGGAGACAGGGTTGCGATTGGTCAGGGAGTGGATGTGCCAGAATTGGCTATGCCTGAATTCAGGCAAAACAGAGATCCTCCTCATCCCTGGCCCCCATGGCTCTGTCCCATCACCCGTCCTTTGGCCATCTGCGATGGGCGTGATGCCTCCCCCAGTCGCAATCACAAGGGATCTGGGAGTGCTAATTGCCGCCGACCTGGACGTCGAGCCGCAGGCTAAGCAGACTGCGAGGTCTTCACATCACGCCATGAACAAGTTGGCGCCACTCCTCCCCTTGCTGGCCTAAAAAGATAGGAAGTTCTTATGCCAGGCCCTAGTTGTCTTGAAAGTGGCATATTGTAACACAGTCTACTGCGGGCATCCCCGAGTTGCATGAAACGGGTCCAGAAGGTTCAGAATTGTGCCATCCGGTTGGTTTCGGGCCTAGGTCGATTTGACCATCTTTCCCAGGCTAGGCGGTCCCTCGGATGGCTCTCTGTGGTGTCGACCATAGAATTCAGGCTGCTGGGCTGGGCCTGGAAGGTCGCGCACACCAGTGGTCCTGATTACATCGGACAATGGTTTGTGCTCCCGCGAAGAGGAGCTATTGGCTGTAGCTGCAACGGCTGGAAGCTCCAGCCCCCGAGTTGGCGTAAGTCGACCAGAGGTGGCAGAAGAGTGGGGGTTCAAGCCAACCGATTATGGAACAATCTGCCGGTGGAATTGAGATCTATTCAGTCATGGCCACAGTTCAGGAAAGTGTTAAAATCTTTCCCTCCATGATCATTCACTGTTGCCATGTCTCATGACTGCTTCAGTTAACGGGACATTCTGCTGTCGGATCTCTCCCCCTTTTTACTATGTATTTCTTACTGCATTGTTTTTATTGTAATGTATTCACGTTGTTTGTCTTGACACCAGCGGACAGATGCCAATGGTGTGTATCTCTTAAAAAAAACATTTTTCAAATGAAATAAAAGAATACATATTTACCTCCAGCAGGAAGCGTCACGCATCTGGAAATGCAAGCGAACTGTAAAAAAAGTAAATATTGGTGGTTAAAAACGATGAAAATCCAATACAAAGCTGTGATAGTTACAGACCCTTATCATTAATTAACACACATATAAAAATATTGGCTAAACTCCTGGTAAATAGGCTACTCCCAATTCTGCAATCTATTGTGCATGGAGATCAATGTGGGTTTGTCCCACAGAGGTCTACAGCTACTGCGATCAGAAGAGTGGTGAATGTCTTGTTGTGTCCTGATAGCCCAGATACTATGGGGCTAGTCTCTTTCGATGCTTACAAAGCATTTGACTGTGTAGGTTGGGAATATTTACTGGCAGTCTTGCGGAGACTGGGCTTTGGTCCTTTTTTTGCAGGTGGATTGAGACATTATATACCAACACATCAGCTAACCTCCACATAAATGGTGCCCGATCTGATAAAATCGACATTACGAGGGGGACCAGACAGGGCTGCCCACTATCTGCAGCATTGTTTGCGGTGGCAATGGAACCCCTCATGGCACGTCTACGAAAAGAACTGACAAACGAAGGGGTGTTTATTAAGGGAACTAATCATATCGCAATAGCCTACGCGGATGATCTCTTGGTAATGCTTGGGAACCCTGCGGTGTCGTATCCAAGCTTAGAGTGCATAATTGAAACACATGGTGTGTTTTCAGGATTTAAGCTTAACTTCAGAAAGTCCCAATATTTTCCAGCTGGTCTAAAAGCCCCTGCAGATCTGCCCAATACTCTGATAATCAAATGTCCTAATAACTTTAAATACCTAGGGGTGAAATTATCTGCTACTGAGAATGAGTCTTCTACTGCTCCATTTTAATTAGATGGCGTTAGTTCTCTTTATTCGTCAATGAGCTACATGTCTTAGCTTGGAGTTATGGCCCTCCTTAAGACTAGAAACACAAGTATCATCCAGTCGGGTAATAAAATGATAATTAGTGGTGTTACTGGGCAGTGAAGGAGCCAGCTTAAATGTGTTTGGGGTGGCCCTTAGAGACGGGGAAAGTGCATTACACCAGTTTACAATAAAACTTTCAAATGTTCAACCTCCTGCCTTTGCCTTCTTGATCTTACGAGATGCAAGGAGGTTTTTTTTACCATGGACCTAAGATAGCACCTGGGAATGTAAGCTGAGATTCTATCTTTAAGATAGCACGAGCTCCAAAATTACTAAGCGGATGGCCCTCTTTGTATTGTATTGGCTGAAATCAAGCTTGATTTTAACAAAATAGGACTACAGTATGTCTGCTGAAGAGATATTTTAAAGATCCATTTTGAACATATTGTAGACTTTTATTCATCCATTTAGATTATTTCAGTTTGTGCTATTATTATAAAATATTATACATTCAAAGAC
>JAXCLM010054395.1:0-10310 GCA_035583075.1 Eurycea guttolineata | reverse complement strand
ACCTCCACCCCAGGCTGTAACAAAGCTCGCCACCCAAGAGGAGCTTACCAAGAAAACGGAAGTCAAATCAGGAGAGTCGGAAAACCTTGAAGCCCACGATTAGATGAAAGGGAAGTCGTGGGTGAATCAACATACCCTTTCAAAGACTTTGGAATATTGTCGGGAGATCATTTTGAAATAGTGGGAACTCTAACATTCTTGAAAAAGGACCTATCGGTTTCCCTCTTAATTGATTGTGGAGCCCCCCATAATCATATGGACTCTACATATGCCAACGCACAAGCAATTCCCAAACTCTCAAAAGAAAAACCAACCCTAGTTAGGGGAGTGGATGGAGTAATGATAAAATCAGGAAGGGTCTGGCAAAAAACTTCAACCTTAGAACTAAAGATTGGCACTCACCACGAAATGATCAACTTTGACTTAATTCAAAGTCCTGAATACCACATCATCCTGGGGATGAGTTGGCTACAAAAACACTCACCCATTATCAATTGGCGCGAGAAAACTTTAACCTTCCTACCAAGCTATTGCTTATCCTGCGGAACCAAGAAAGAACAGAAACATGTAGCTTTGGACCAACATGGAACAAGAAAAGTAGCCATGGCGCTAATCGAACTCCCAGAAGCATACCGGGAATACTCTGATGTCTTCAGTGAGAAGGAAGCACAGGAGCTACCGCCGCACAGGCAGTACGATTGCGAGATAGATCTAATCCCGGAGAAGCCCATCCCACATGGGAAGATATACCCACTATCTCCACATGAGGAGATGGTCTTGAAAGACTACTTGGAAGATTTCCTTAAGAAAGGATTCATAAGACCCAGCAAGTCCCCAGCAGGAGCCCCTATCTTCTTCGTTGAGAAGAAGGGAGGTGAGCTGAAGCCTTGCATAGACTATAGCGATTTAAATGACATAACTATTAAGAATAGATACCCTCTTCCACTCATTCCAGAGCTGATTGATCATGTTAGGGACGCCTCAATTTTCACCAAACTGGACCTACGAGGCGCCTACAATCTCGTCCGGATCAGAGCTGGAGATGAGTGGAAGACGGCATTTAAGACCAAATTTGGCCATTATGAATATCTAGTCATGCCCTTTGGTCTATGCAACACCCCGGCCGCCTTCCAGTTTTTCATCAATGACATCTTTAGGGACCTGCTGGGGGTGTTTCTCGCCATCTACCTAGATGACATACTGATCTTTTCCAAGGAATTACAGCAACACCAATCCCATGTGAAGGAAGTTCTGCAAAGACTTCGTAAACATCGCCTTTTCGTGAAACTTTCCAAGTGTGAGTTCTACTCCCAACGAGTGGAATACCTTGGCCATATTATGGAACCTGGCAAGATTCAAATGGACCAAGGAAAAATAACCTCAATTCTCTCTTGGCCAGTCCCAACTACTGAGAAATACATACAAAAATTCCTTGGCTTCGCCAACTTTTATAGGCGTTTTATCCCAAATTTCTCTTCAATAGCAAAACCCCTCACCACCTTAACTCAGAAAAACATCAAGTTCAAATGGGGTAAATAGCAAGACCAAGCCTTTGAAACCCTGAAACAACTCTTCTGCCAAGCACCGGTTCTGCTTAAACCGGATCCCTCCAAACCTTACATACTAGAGACTGACGCTTCCAATGTCGCGATAGGAGCGGTTCTCTCCCAAAAGGACCCCCTAGGGACAGTGCATCCAGTAGCCTATCACTCCAAGAAGTTACAACCAGCGGAGTTGAACTATTCTATTTATGAAAAAGAACTACTTGCAATCAAACTGGCTTTGCAGCACTGGCGTCACTACTTGGAAGGCACAGAGGTTCCAGTGGAAATTCTTACAGACCATAAAAACTTGGTCTACCTTAAGAACGTTAAATGTAAAAGTGCCATACATGCCAGGTGGAGCCTATTCTTTAGTAGGTTCAACTTCCACATATCATTTCGCCTTGGCTCCCAAAACTCTAAAGCTGACACCTTATCCAGGTACAGATATGCAGACGAACCATACCCAACTAGTGCTCAACAAGCAATTCTAAACTCAAAAGTCTTCCTCCTCAATCCTTTTGATCTAGAGAATATTCCTTTAGTGGTTCCCCAAAATGAAATGGAGATTTAAAAAGAGAAATACCCCGAAATAGAAGCGACCGAAAATGGTTACTCCATACTACACGAGAAGATTATAGTGCCAAAAGATAAAGTCGAAATGATACTCCAATGGTGTCACGACAGTCTAGTTGCTGGACACCCGGGAATAGAAAAGACTAAGGAACTAATATCCCGAAAATTCTGGTGGGAAAACTGGAACTTAGACACTCAGAATTGCGTCAAAGATTGTCCTATCTGTGCCCAAGCCAAAAGTTCTACCCTAAAACCTGCCGGATTATTAAAACCAATAGAACCCGAAAACAATCCTTGGAGAACTATAGCTATGGACTTTATCACCGACCTACCCCCAAGTCATGGCAAGACAGTAATATGGGTGATAGTTGACATATTCTCGAAAATGGCACACTTTATTCCTCTTAAGTCACTCCCTACAGCTGAGCTTTTGGTAGACCTTTTTCTACAGCACTTCTATAAATTGCATGGACTCCCCACCAAAATAATATCGGACCGTGGGCCACAGTTTACCTCCAAATTCTACAAAACACTGCTAAGTCATTGGGGGGTGGAAGTAGCACTCTCAACGGCGTTCCACCCCCAAACAGACGGTCAATGTGAACGAACGAACCAAACTTTACAACAGTATCTGAGAAGTTACACGCTCTCTTCCAAAACTGATTGGTTACAAATTCTGCCCCTCGCTGAGTTTGCGTATAATAATCACTGGCACTCGAGCATTAAAATGTCCCATTCGAGTGCGTTTATGGATATGTAACCAAGATGTTACCAGTATCCACCTTAAATGACTGCACACTTGATTTACCCCCTACGTTACAAAGATTTAATAGACTGCAAGCCATCGTAGATCTAACCAAACAAAACTTACTACATGCAAGAGAACTAGCTTGCACTCAAGCATACAAACATAGACGAGAACCCCAGCCTTACAGGGAGAAAGACTTAGTTTGGCTTTCCGCAAAAAATATCAAATTGAGAGGTTTCTCCTCCAAAATGAAACCTAAATATATAGGTCCATATCCCATCAAAAGAAAGATATCTGATTTAGTTATGGAACTCCAATTACCTCCCTCTTGGCGGGTCCATCCAACCTTTCACGTGAGCCTTCTAAAACCTGCACGTACTCCCCTTGCTCCCAGAAAAGTTAGAATTATAACACAGGAGGGGGGGAGGTTTGAAGGGGGAAAATGTTACCGTTCCAATTACCATTACCATTTACCATGTGCACTTAGAGCACTTACCAGTGTAGTGCACTTACCGATGTAGTGCACTTGGTGCACTTACCAATTTCCATTACCAGTTACCAAGTGCACTTAGTGCACTTACCAATGTAGTGCACTCACTAAATACCATTACCAGTTTCATGTGCACTTAGTGCACTTAGTGCACTTACCAATGTTACTTACCATGTGCACTAATCCCTTTCCATAGCTTTTACCGTCACCTATAGAGCATACCGTCATCTTTCAACCACCTTGAGCCAACATCAATAGCTTATCCTCACCCTCAGAACCCCTCAGACTCCCACCAGGCACGGCAAACCTCACCTGCAGCTTAGTCAGATCACAACTTCATTCAGCCTCTTGCTCACGGCCACGCCACAGCCCTCCAGGACCTTTGGAACTCGAAGGGGGCTTGCGCTCTGGTGACGCTCACGCACGAGCAGAGCGACCCCAACGCATCGCGGGCACCTCCAACAGCGCTTTTGCTTCAGGACACCTTTGGGATCAACATGCACTCCATGAAGCTCGGTTAACCGAGGCCTTCAGGGGGAACCGGACACCAGGACTCACTGAAGCCACTTCCCAGCGGCAAGGACAATCCTCACACGTCCTTGCCCAGCCGGGGAGACGTACCCAGAGACTTTGACGCAGTCTCAGGAGAGACACGCGTCAGGACAAGACTTTCAAGAGGCGCCATCCACAGGTGAGGCGCCCCCCATCCCAGAACCGGCGGGCTCCGTCGAGTCGCCTGCCGGCATCCCGCTCTCGACCTCAGCGCGTACAGCGCAAACAAGGACACCAACTTCCTCAAGGGGAGGAGCCGACTCGGGCCCCTCCCAGAAGCTGCAAGCACCGCCTTCCAGGCGGCAAACGAACAAATCAAGCCAGCACAGACGCCCCAGCTTCACCCCAGGGGGGCACCCAACAACAGACTCCCGGCGTAGCCTAAACACAGTTGATCTGAAGCTCTGAAACCTTTAATAAGGCAAGGAGGGGGAGGAGGAAATCCCTGGGAGGAGAGGCTAACGCTTTCACTCCTCTCTTCACAGAAAACATCCCTACCCAGAACAACACAACCACAGCACTAGATTCCACAGAGGCACTCCTCTCCCAACACGAAAAAACCAACATCACAGGCTACGCTGGCGAGGCTAGCCTCTAGCAAGGTGGCCCCGCTGTCGTGGTCACAGTCTACCCGGGTCCTGCAGACAACGCAAGAATACAAAGTTAGTGTAACCCTTTCATCTACTGCCTTCCACCCCCAGACTGATGGCGCTTCGGAGAGATCGAACCAGGATCTGGAGCAGTATCTTCACCTATACTGCATGCACTCCGAGGCGTCCTGGGTGGATCACCTATCCATGGCTGAGTTCGCTTTGAACAACCTGAAACATTCGGCTATCGGCATGTCCCCTTTCCGGGCGTTGTATGGTTTTCACCCGTTGGCGTTTCCCTTGTTGACACTGGCCCCTGGCTTGATTGCCCCGGTTCAGTCTTTTCTTCGCTCTTATCGGGCCCGGATGACCTTTTTGCAGGCTGCGCTGGTGGCTTCCAAGGTGGCCATGAAGGCCTCGCCGACGCACAAAGACGTCCCTCACCGGAATATGCAATCGGCGACCATGTTTGGCTGTCATCGGCGAATATACGCCTCTCTTCATCCAGCAAATTCCGTCCGCGGCATGTCAGCCCGTTCCCAGTGGTGCCTCGTGTTTCGCCCTTGGCCTACAGGTTGGCCTTGCCCCCTTCTATGGCGATACACCAGGTCTTCAATTCCTCCCTCCTGAAGCCAGCTTCCATCCGGCCCCAGCGGGCGCGTCGCGTTGCGGTCCTCCCGTTTCTGGTGGGGGGGTCGACGCTTCGCAGTTGGAGGGGGCAGTGTGTCACATTCCCGTGCCATTCTAGCAGGCCTCGTCTGATGCAAGGGTGAATAGGCAGGTAGACTGGGGCAGGGTTAGCTTGGGACCCCACACTCACATGCATTCATGGGTAAATCCCACGCACGCATGCAGACAGGGGGTAGGACTCTGTCACATTAGTCACACAGAATAGGGTGCTTGCACTAGAGGTGTCTTATGAGTTGATGTTGTATATTTGCAGGGTGGCGAGACATCCTTTCTTTCTTACCTCACCTCCTGAGGTTTTTCAGAGTGGCAGCGGGGCACAGACCTCCAGGGGGCGCGATAGTCATGCGCCTCTCTAGCCTCGGGGGCGGTAGACTCATTGGGGCTGGGCTTACGGCGACCTACGTCAGGCCGTAATGGAAGTGCCTGACCTGGCCGAGTGTCAGTCCGCTTTCTACTCCTATGGAGTGGTGGTGACTCGCACTTGCAGCGCTGACGCGGAAGGTAACACTCTTCCGGTTTCCCTTATTAGGACGCCGACTCATGGACACGGCGTCAGAACAATCTGTTTCATGGGAGTTCCATGAAAAGACCTACTGGCCTCCTTCGTTCTCAAAACCCTTGTCTTGATCCTGCTTCAGCCCTAACTCCCTTAATCTCTCAAACCCTCCAACCCCCCGACGACCCTAGGTTTCTGGCTACCATAGGTTGGAGAAGAGGTAAGAACAGGACAGGCACTTACTGGATTTCTGTGCCATTGCTGTGGCTGTGCTACTCGGGGAATCCCACTCTGACTATCTCTCTTGTTTTGTTTATTTCTTTCAGGGACACCAAGGGGCTGCTTTGTTTTACTTGTTTGCTGTTGTTGTCGTCGCAGGCACTCTCGGATAACTCTTCTGTTTCTCGCGGGGAGTTCCTGGAGGGTTTGCGGCGTTGTTCATCGTCGGAAGAGCACAGAACATAACAGATTGTTCCGACCTTGCGCTTTCCGACGATGGATGCGGATTTGCATGAGATTAAGCAGGTTCTCATTGAGATGCAGAAACAGTTATCCACCTTTAGAGCGGAGCAAGTGCAGGCTATTCAACAGGTCCACTCTATGCAGGGGGACATAACCAAACTGACTCAACCAATAGCCCCTATACCTTCGACCTCAAACCCCCCTGTGGTAGTTGTCCCAGCCCCAGTGGTACATCCTACAATCACAACCCTTCCTTCCTCTTTGACTCCGCTCCCTCCTCGCTTTGCTGGGGAACCTAATCAGTTCAAAGCCTTTTTATTGCATTGTAAACTCCAGTTTAAAGCTCGTCCGGCACAATTTGACACGGATGTGAAAAAAGTCACGTTTATCTTAATGTTGCTAGATGGCAATGCGCTCCTATGGGCCACCCCTTTAATTGATAGGGATGACCCTATAATGACGAATTACAATGGGTTTGTAACCGCATTTGGTGACGTATTCAACCAGCAATATCATGCTTTATCTCGGCGACAGGAATTCATTAATCTAAAACAGGGTGCGGCGGATGTCATAACTTACGTATCCTGCTTCCATTTCTTGGCCATAGAGACCAACTGGCCGGAAGATGCTCGCATTGCCCTATTTTATAGGGGACTGCGAGACGACTTGAAGGATACCCTTCTCCATGTACACCCTCTTCCTGATCTGTTATCTGATTATATCTCCCTGGTTCTCCGGATGGAACATAGGGCCAAAGAAAGGTCCAGGGACCGTCGGAGGTATGATCCGCGTTCCTTCTTTCGTGAGAATGGTATTCAGTGATCCGGCCCAAAGAAAGACGAGAGTTAACCCATGGTACTAGGGGCCAAGAGGACTCCCCTAACTCCCCAAGAACGGCTCCGCCGCCGGGATAACCATCTATGCTTTTATTGTGGTCAACCGAGTCACTCTATTAAACAATACTCCATCCGTCCTCAAAAGGGAAACGCAGTGGCCGTTCTCGACGGAGGGCAATGAATGGCCAGAACCCCAGTTCCCTCTATCTTGGACCTGTTTCATTGCCCCCAGCCCCGCATTTGTTCATCCCTGGGGGTTTTCCGGGGTTGTCTGGCCCACGGGTGTCAGCCTTAATGGATAGTGGGGCCCCAGGGGTCTACATAGACAAAGCCTTTCTCACCTCACATGGGGGACAGCTAGCCCCTAAGTCTGTTTTACAACCTATCAAAGCCATTGATGGGAGAGCCCTTAAGGATAGTCCTATACGTTTCAAGATGCCCGATCTGGCTTATGCTCCGGATGGGGCAGACCCCTTCCTCATGTCCTTCGATGTCATCCATTCACCCATATTCCCGGTGATCCTAGGCATGAAATGGCTAAGAGAATTCAATCCTGTCATCGATTGGGTGGATCAAATGGTGGTTCTATCTTCTGGTCGCATACAAGGGTCATCAAGCTTTTCCGAAAAGGAATCCACGGTGCTGGGGTCCTTGGAGATTACCTGGGATGGCACTGGTCTACCTATCTCTCTGTCCGATTGGAAGGACGTGTTCAATGAGAAGGAGGCCGAGGTCCTCCCTCCTCACCGCAGCTATGACTGCGTGATCAATCTAGTACCGGACCATCCGATTCCGCATGGCCGGATTTATGCGCTCACAGAAAGCGAAGACCTTGTATTAAAGGAATACATCAATATTAGCCTCAGGAAGGGGTTCATCTGCCATTCCACATCCCCGGCAGGGGCCCCCATCTGTTTCATTCCCAAAAAAGATAGTAAAGACCTGCGGCCCTGCGTGGACTACTGGCGGTTGAACGCCATTACCGTCCCTTATCGCTACCCTCTCCCTCTTATTTCGGTGCTGCTGGATCAGATTGGGGGTACCTCATATCATACCAAGCTTGATCTGCGAGGCACCTACAACCTGCTTCGCATGAAGGAGGGAGAGGAGTGGAAGACGGCCTTCAACTCCCGGTATGGCCACTATGAGTATAGGGTCATGCCCTTCGGTCTCTGCAACACCCCAGCGTATTTTCAGAGATTTATCAATGAAGTCTTCGAAGATTTGTTACATCAGTACCTCATTGTATATCTCGATGATATTTTAATTTTCTCTCGCACTAGAGAGGCCCATTTTGACCATGTTACAACCACCCTTGATAGGCTCAGGAGGTATCGTCTCTATGCTAAAGCCTCTAAATGTCGCTTTTTTGAATCTCAAGTGCCCCTCCTGGGTTATATTGTATCCCAGCACGGATTCGAGATGGACCCCACCAAGGTTAAGGCGATCACGGAATGGCCTTCGCCCACCAGTCAGAAGGCCCTTCAACGAGTGTTGGGTTTTCTTAACTATTATAGAAAATTCATCCCTGGTTTTTCGGCTCTGGTCCTTCCCTTGACCTCCATGCTGGGTAAATGTATCAAATTCCGGTGGTCGGAACCACAGGAACAGGCGTTCCAGACCATCAAACAACAGTTTGCTCATGACGTGATCTTGATACATCCTGATCTTCAGAAACAGTTCCATGTAGAGACTGACGCATCGTTAACTGCGATCGGTGCAGTTCTCTCTCAAAAGACTGATCAGGGCAAACATTTGCCGTTAGCCTTTTATTCACATAAACTCACGTCTAACGAACGTAATTACTCCATTTTTGACCTGGAATTGCTGGCCATCGTGCTGGCCCTGAAAGAGTGGCAGCATTTCCTGGAAGGGTCATCCAGTCCGGTGATAGTGTTCACAGACCACCGAAATCTTGAATCCCTGCGTTCCCCCACCTGTATGTCCCCGCATCAATCCCAGTGGACTCTTTATTTCAAGCGTTTCGATCTACGCATCACATTTAGACCCGGCCCATTGAACAGTCGGGCGGATGCCATATCCAGGATGTATGAAGACCCATGTACACCTGAGGAAGCAAGGAGTTACTTTCCCCCTGAGTGTGTGTTGTCTACTATAGACTACCCACTGAACTCCTTTCTAGAAGAGGTCCGTTTATGTTACACTCCTGATATGAAAGCAGGCTTCTTGACTCGGCCTCGAACCAAAGTGGCGGACTCTTTGTTATTCCATTGCGGGAAGTTGTGGGTTCCGGACCCTGGTTTACAGGCCGAAGTGTTATCCTGGTGCCATGATGCATCGATTGGGGGTCACGCTGGAATACAACGTACCTTGGATCTCGTTTCTCGGTACGTTTGGTGGGCCGACATGGCGGCATCAGTGCAGCAATACGTGGCGCGTTGTCCGGTGTGCGCCCGTGCCAAGAGTGACCGAAGGAGGCCAGCTGGACTACTGAATCCGTTGCCCGTACCGGCGACCCCGTGGTCTATCATCACGATGGATTTCGTGACGGATCTGCCGAACTCTAGGGGACACCGACACCTTTGGTTGGTCAAGGACACCCTCACCAAAATGGTGGTGATCGTCCCACTGCGATCCGTTCCTTCCTCCCCACAACTGGCTAGATTATTTGTGCAACATATCGTGAGATGCTTCGGCTTGCCGCAGATTATCATCAGTGATCGAGGCCCTCAGTTTGCCTCCAAGTTCTGGGGGGTGTTACTCAAGTCGTTGGGGATCGATAGACGGCTGTCTACGGCCTTCCACCCCCAGACGGATGGTGCATCGGAGAGGTCCAACCAGGATCTCGAGCAGTATCTTCGATTATACTGCATGCATTCCGAAGCATCCTGGGTGGATCGCCTCTCCATGGCGGAATTCTCTTTGAACAACCTGAAACATTCGGCTATTGGCATGTCCCCTTTTCGAGCGTTGTATGGTTTCCACCCATTGGCCTTTCCCTTGTTGACACTGGCCCCGGACTTGATTGCCCCGGTTCAGTCTTTTCTCCGCTCTTATCGAGCCAGGATGACCTTTTTGCAGGCTGCGCTGGTGGCATCCAAAGTGGCCATGAAGGCCTCGGCCGATGCACGGTGCCGTCCAGCCCCGGTCTATGCGATCGGCGATCAGGTCTGGCTGTCATCGGTTAATTTGCGCCTTTCTTCGTCCTGCAAATTCCGTCCGAGACATGTGGGCCCATTCCCTGTGGTGGCACGGGTTTCACCCTCGGCCTACAGATTGGCCTTACCTCCCTCTATGGCGGTACACCCGGTCTTCCATACCTCCCTCCTGAAGCCAGCTTCTGCCCGGATTTTACGGGCGCCACGGGC
>JAXCLM010053286.1:0-10324 GCA_035583075.1 Eurycea guttolineata | reverse complement strand
TTGCGCCCGTTAAAGAGGAGAGAGGGTGCGTGTGTGTCCCGACTCTCTGCGTTGTTGAGCCGCCCTAGCTCAACGTGAGGATCCATCCAGATCGACCCTGTGCCCGTGCGGCTGATGCTCTGCCCCTCTTAGGAGTTCCTCGAGTTGGTGAGTGCCTGTACGTTGCCAGTTGCCGGTCTGAAGCCTCGTCTAAGTGTACTATATTATTTACTTCTTGTGTGTCTGTCATTATTGAATTGTCGTTATATACCACATTTATTCTGTGTTCACCTTTCAAGCACTATACTTTTGTATATAAAATAAAGAGTTATATATTTTGTATACTGACTCCGGTTCAGTTCTTCGTGAGTGAACGTTGTCTATGAGAAGCCAGAGGACCCCGATTATTTTATCGGCAGAGCCAGTGGACGAGTGAGTTGCTCGCTCCGCTGCGTTCTGCGTATTCTCGCTCACGGTCACCCTGCGGTTCAAATTTCCACGCTACCCAGCGAACCCAGCCGTGATCGTGACAGTCACGCGCACTGGGATAAAGACTTTTTGGTGAGGACAAATATTTCAGTGGTTTGGGTTTCTCTCTCGGAACTCGGGTGCATCCGCCTATGTCCCGGATCTCCCGTTCGGTTTTTCGTTCGACCTCCATATACTGAGGGATGCCTCAGTTAAGGAGGCGTGGCCTACAGTGGCTCCATGTTCAGGGGTCGCTTTACGCCGCTCGCACATATGAAGAGAGGTGCCACTGTTGCCTAGCAACCGGCGTGCTCGAGAAGGACAGCTGCAGCGGAACCTCAGGAGAAAGATGCCGGAGCGGCTGTGAGAAGCATCTGGGGATAAAACTCAAGTATCCTTTCAGTCAAGTGGGGAAAGGCGGGAGGTTTGGTTGTGAAGAGAGGTTTCTGTTATGAGAGAGGAAAGTTTAAAAGGTTCCTTAACGGAAACTGTCAGCTCGTTTCGGTGAGAGAGAGGAGTTAAGGAAGTAATCGAGTGGAAGCAGCTAAACAGAGAGCACCGTCAGGAGCCGGCGCTGCTGACTCAGGTGGGTCAGAGGTTTTGCTAAGGAAACAGGATTGAGGATTAAGGAATTCAGGGTGAGAGGAAGAGGCTTATGGTCATTACTGCAGTTTTGCAGGAGATCCTGTGAAGGTGAAACAGGGACAGAGGAGGTTCACCAAGGTCAAGGAATCGGGCAGCGCCGGCCGAGTCCCAAACCAAAAGAGGTTGGGGCACGGCCGACGGTGTCACTGCAACTGACCCTGCACAGGAAATAAATAGAAATCAGGAAGGAAGGGATAGACGACCTCAGCTGGTAGGCCAAGTTTCTCTTTTAAAAATAGTGCATAACAGAGTGAAAAGGCCAAAAAAGATTTGAGGTGCCTGGTCAGTCATGGAGGAATCTCTGCATCAGTTGACCTTATCAATAGCCACTTTGAGGAGTGAGCTGCGACAGTCTAGGGAGGAGACAGCTCTTCTAGGCAGGCGTATGAGGCATTTAGAGGAAAAAATTAAGACTCAGGAGTAGGGATCAGAGGAAGAACATTATGAACATTATGAATCAGCTGAGGAGACTGAGATGCCCAAGCTGGAAGAGGAGGCTTCAGAGGTAGTGGACAGAGAAGAAGAAAAACCTCCTAAAAAGGAAAAGAAGGAGATAAGAGAGATTCCTAGACTAGGGCAGCAAACAATCCCTGATAAGCAGCAAGAGTCAGACGTCAAGTTGGCTCCTCCTGAGAAATTCACAGGCGAACCACAACAGTTCAGGGCTTTTAACACACAGTGCAGGTTACATTTTATGGCTAAGCCAAAACAGTTTAGAACGGAGCAAGCAAAGGTTATCTTTGTCCTTTCCAATTTGGGAGGACATGCTTTAGCATGGGCCACACCCTTGGTAGAGACTCAGTCTCCTTTGCTAGCAGACTTTGAAGAATTCCAAAAAGAGTTTGCAGAGGTTTTTGATCGACATTACGCCCTACAGGCTCGGGGCTCAGAATTTCTTAATTTAAAACAAGGTCCAAGAAGTCTAACACATTATTTGGCATGTTTTAAGCAGTTGGCGATTGAATTGGCTTGGTCAGAGGCAACACAATATGCATGGTCAGAGGCAACACAATATGCAATTTTCTTGGAAGGTTTAAAAGATGACCTAAAGGATGCTTTGCAGTTTGTGTTCCCTTTTCCTAAGGATCTAAGCGGGTTGATTAAATTAGTACTCCAAGTAGATCAAAGAATTTGTGAGTGAAGAGGAGAGTTGAGTAGGCAGAATTACAGGAAATCTAATAAATTCACAGGAAAGATCGAACCTTCTGGTGCGAATGCTAAGACTCAGTCTTCTGGAAGTGGGAATTCTGTAAAGGAGGCAGTTAAGGATTCGCAAAAGCAAGTCAAGGGAAGTAATTCCTCACTTAAGTCAGGAAGTGGAGCTCAGGGAGATTCAAAGACTTATACACCTCGGGTACCACTTTCCCAGTAAGAGAAGGAGGGGTTTGTGTTTATATTGTGGCCAACAGGGTCATTTGCTGAAAGACTGTCCTGTTACCAAGAGAAATTCAACAGTTTCAGCTGTACTTCCAGAAGTGCAGGAGGGTGTGGCAGAAGCTGAAAAGTCGACTGCGAACCCCGAGTCGGGAAACGAGTAAACCCTGAATCGGAATCAAGGGAGGCGATTTGGGGGAAGGACTTGAAGCTCCCTTCCATTAGGCAGATTGATAAATGTGATGGTGGCTATATAATACTTTTAGCTGAGTTTCCGGAATTCTTTGAAAACAGAAAATTCCCAGTACTTGTGGATTGTGGGGCACTGGGAATTTACACCGATCGAAAATTCATAAGTTCTTTGCAATTGCCCATTTGTTTAAAGGATACTCCAGAGATTGTTAGGTCAATCGATGGATCAATCCTTACCTCTGGGGCAATAGTGCATTAGACAGAATTTTTTTTAATGAAAGTAGGAAGTCACAAGGAGTTTTTAGTTTTTGATCTGATTGATTCGCCTCAACATCCCTTGGTAGTAGGCATGTTATGGCTCAATCATCATAATCCGGATGTTAACTGGAGGGAGCGTACAGTGACCTTCAGTTCCATTTCTTGTTCAGAATGTTTCTCAGTTTCGGAGGTAATAAGTAAAAGGGATTCTAGGAAATCTGGAGTTAGAAGTTGGGTATGATTTGCCTGAAGTCTATAGATCTTTTAAGGATGTTTTCGATCCTAAGGATGCAGAGTCATTGCCTCCGCACAAGAGTTATGATTGCATTATAGATTTAATTCCTAACGCAAAAATTCCTTATGGACCCATTTACTCTCTGTCTCCAGCAGAAGAAAAAGTACTTCAGTACTACATTGAGGATTTTTTGAAGAAAGGGTTTATCAGACCATCCAAGTCTCCGGCGGGGGTGCCAATTTTCTTTGTGGAAAAGAAATCCGGTGAGCTGAGACCGTGTGTTGATTATCAGGCCCTAAATGATATCACTGTCAAGAACCGATATCCACTACCATTAATTCCCAACTTGATTGATCAAGTTAGGTCTGCCACCTGGTTTACCAAGCTAGATCTTCGTGGAACCAATAATCTGATGCGAATTAAGGAGGGAGATGAGTGGAAATCAGCATTCAATTTGAAATTTAGACATTTCGAATATTTGGTGATGCCTTTCGGCCTGTGTAATGCGCCGGCGGCTTTTCAATTTTTATTACAGACATTCTTCCATATTTAATTGGGGTGAGTTTAGTCGTTTACTTGGATGACATCCTGATTTACTCTAATAGCTTGGAGGAACACGTGAATCACGTAACCGAGGTCTTGGGTTGTTTACGTGCTCAGCGTTTGTTTGCCAAGCTAGAAAAATGCACTTTTCATGCTAAAACAGTTAAATACTTGGGATACATCATCTCAGCCAGGGAAGTTCACATGGATCCAAAGAAGGTGGCAGCTGTTAAAGAATGGCCTACCCCCAAAAATGTCAAAGACATTCAGAAGTTTTTCGTTGTGGCAAACTTTTACCAACGTTTTGTGAAAGGGTTTTCCTCTTGGGTTTCTCCATTACCGGAGTTAACGAAGAAAGGGAAACTTTTCTTTTGGGGAAGAGATCAGGAACAAGCTTTTCAGGGTTTGAAGGATGCTTTTTGTAAAGCTCCAATACTTAAACAAGCTGATACGAGTAAGGAATTTTTTCTTGAAGCAGATGCTTCGGATGTGACATTGGGGGCTATACTTTCGCAAAAAGACAATCAAAATCTTCTTCATCCAGTGGCTTTTCATTCGAGAAAGTTGTTACCGGCTGAAAGGAACTACACCATTCTTGAGAAAGAATTACTGGCTGTGAAAGATTCTTTAAATGTCTGGAGGCATTATTTGCAAGGCTCAAAGCTACCCGTGAAAGTATTAACTGATCATAAAATTCTCACATTTCTGAAGAGTTTTCGTTGCCTAAATGCAAGATTACCAAGATGGAAGCTTTTCTTTTCAAAATATAATATAACAATAACTTATCATCCAGGCTCTAAAAACAGGAAGGCTGGTGCACTCTCTAGATTAGTGGAGGAAGAAGAAGTTGGAACTGATCCTGAGTTAATGTTTAAAGAGGAGATTTTTTGTTCTCATCTTACAACCAATTCGAAATTGTGGCAAGATTTACATTGTAATATTTTGGATGAGGAAGTCAGAAAGTTGGAATTACAAGGTACAATAAAAGAGGAAACTGAGAAGGGAATTTGGAAGAAGGGAAATGCAATCTATGTGCCTAGAAATGGGAGGAGTTAGGTTCTTTTAATGTATCATGATGCAATGAGTACAGGTCATTAAGGTGTAAAAGTTACTCAAGATCTAGTTTGTCGTAATTTTTGGTGGCCTGGTTGGTCATCTGAAGTGAAGGAGTATGTTTTAAAATATGAGGTTTGTGCAAAAGCGAAAGCTTCTCATCTTATACCGGCTGGTTTGGGAAAACCTATTGAGGTACCAAGTAAGGTTTGGGAAATCATTAGTATGGATTTTGTAACCGACTTACCAAACAATGAAGGAAAAACAGTTGTTTGGGTCATAGTTGATTGCTTTTCAAAGCAAGCACATTTTGTACCTTTAGCTAAAATAACATCTGCTTCTGTTCTGGTTAAATCTTTTATTGAAAATATTTTTAGATTACATGCTTACAGTACTAAAGGCGATTATCTCTGACAGAGGATCACAATTCACTGCGAGATTTTGGAAAGAGCTAATGAATTTGTGGGGGGTGGAAGTCCGTTTGTCAACCGCTTATCATCCTTGTTCAGACGGTCAAACGGAAAGAACCAACCAGACAATGGAGCAATATTTGCGCTGTTATGTGAATGATACAGGCAAGGGTTGGACCAAAGATTTGGCTTTCACAGATTTTGCGTATAATAGTCATGTACATCAAGCTTCGGGGTCTCACCTTTTAATTGTATATATGGTTGTGAGTTGACTTCAATACCAGAATTAGATTTACTAGAGGAAAATTATTCAGTACCAGCGGTAATGTTCGAGAGAATTTGCTAAATTCAAAGGACAAAATAAAGAAGGTAATTGATAAAAAGAGGAGAGATGGGCCAGAATATGAATGTGGAGATTGGGTTTGGTTGTCAACGAAAAATTTAAGAATTAAAGGAGCTCATTCTAAATTTAAAAGCCGTTTCACGGGACCATTTAAAATTAAAGAGTTAATATCTGATATTGTTGCAAGATTGGAACTGCCAGAAGATTGGCGAATTCATGATAGTTTTCATCATTCTTTGTTAAAACCAGCCTTTTTTGGAAGAACAAGGGAAAAAATTCCTTCATTGGAAGGAGTTGCAGAAGAGTTAGTTCCCAAGAACATTATAGGCTGTAAGAAAAAGAATGGGCAATGGGAGTATTTAGTTGCTTGGGAAAATTGTGATGAAAATGAAGCTTCATGGGAAAGTGAGGAAACCTTTTTGAGGGAAGGATTAGTACAGGAATTCAAGACACGATTAACCTTCAAGGAAAGAGTTTAAGGAGGGGGTGATGTTATGAGTCAAGGTTAACAGTTGTATATTTGTAGATAAGATAGCGTTAGGGATTTTCCTTGAAGGGGTTGGAGCAGAGTCGTAACCCTGAACAAGTATGCAACAGGGGTTAGGCAAATAGTCAGGCAGGTAGGGGTCTGGGATAGAGGAAGGTCAGTGGAAGGTTCAGGAGAGTTCTAGACAGGTTTGAGGGTTTCTGGGAAATAGAACAGGGTATTCAGGGTGAGAGGAAGAGGCTTACGGTCATTACTGCTGTTTTGCAGGAGATCCTGTGAAGGTGAAACAGGGACAGAGGAGGGTCACGAAGGTCAAGGAATCGGGCAGCGCCGGCCGAGTCCCAAACCAAAAGAGGTTGGGGCACGGCCGACGGTGTCACTGCAACTGACTCTGCACAGGAAATAAAGAGAAATCAGGAAGGAAGGGGTAGGAGACCTCAGCTGGTAGGCCAAGTTTCTCTTTTAAAAATAATGCATAACACTTAGTGTGGAGAAAATTGCTAGTAAAGAGGCCCAGGAGAGAATCTATGCAGGTGAGCTATTATTCCACTTGGCTTGACATCACCGTAGCCTCTCTAAACAAAAATGGAACAAACGAGCCTTTGTAAAAAACTGCTAGAACCACATGGGTGGTCGGTCCGTTTCTTGAGAGGGAGTGGGAACCCGAAACCAGGGGACAAACCCCAAAAGACAGAATACCCAAACCAATGTGTAACCCAGTAACAGCCACACCTTGGTCTATTGTGCATGACTAATACACCACCATCAACACACCTCTTATGCTACCAGCCGCATGTATTGCTGTTTGGCCGGACCCTGCGTTATAAGGCTGCGCACCCCATGCTGAGAGTTATGAACAAGTAGTTCTGATTGCCGGGTGAGAGAGCCCAAACATACCCTCCCTTCCCCACAGTACTACGCATGCATATACACCAGTGGCTAAACCCCAGCGAGCAACTGACTCACTCGAAACAGCGGGCCGGGAACGCCCAATCTCCCATGCACTGTCGCTGGATGGCAAAGCTACGGAGGTCAAAAAAGCAATGAATGCACTGCACGCCGCAGTGAAATCTACAACAATGGGGAAAAAAACAAATTAATCCTCATTTGGCCAAATGACTGGACCAAACGCTGTCCCAAACGTACCCATTCGTGCATTCCCATACCTACACTCGTGCACCACGTGGAGTGTCTCCTACCAAACCGTCTGGTGGTATAACGCCGCCCTTGGTGTGGCAGCAATGCGGGAGTACCAGGTGTATGCAGTTAAAACAGTGATGGGGAACCCGCCCCCAGCGGCCGTAGCCGAATCGCTGCTTGCCTGTTATATGTCTATGGGGGCCCACCTCCTTCACCAAACACCAGATAGCCCCATGTGTTTGTCAGCCGTGAGCTTGGTGAAACGGTGACACAGCAGAACTTGAAATTTTTTTAGCGCTGCCAATGGTTATGACTAACCTCTCAAAACTGGACCAATGCTCGCTTCAAAAACACTAAACGTGGAGAATAAAACTCTCAAAACTGCACAGTATAGTGCCAAATAAGTGTCAGAACCTGGTCAACTCATGGCATAGTAATGAATGAGATAGCAGTGCAGTACCCATCAGTTAAAATTAGCTATGCTCCTAGCCAACTGCACTAGAAAATGGTGCTTCAACACACAGGCTCCAGTGTGTCAGTGTCCTGTGGTATATCAGCGTATACCCTCACACTCTATACAGAAAACTCAAGCATTGTTCAAAGTGAGCCTTCTGATCTAAAACATTTTTATGTTACACAATGTAAAGCTAATAAACTGGATGATCTGCTCACTGTGATTTTGCCGGATCCACACAATCTACCAATCATAGCCATAGGCTGGGTGAACTATGACCGGGAATTAAGCCCTATAGTGTCGCTTTTTAGACTGTAAATCCATTTTCTTTCTTGGACATCTAGTTTCCTCATTCTGTCCCCTACGCTTTGGCCTGCGACTTGCTCAATAACTGTCCAGTATATTTGATTTTCTGTGTGGCCCTGGCTCACATAATGGGCTGCTAGTGGGGTTGTGATATTTTTATACCGGATTTTACTCCTATGCTCTACAATGCGAATGCCGACTTCTCGCTGCATCTTACCCACATAGAGCTTTTGACACGGACACCTAATAAGATAGATGACCCACTTGGATCTGCATGAGGTAGTGGACCTCTGTTCCCACATGGGATCTCTTCGCAAGTCAAGTGTGCTGGATCTCGTGGTGAACTCACACACCAAACACTGACTGCAGGGTTTGTGGCCGCTGGTTTTTTTGTTACGCCGCACGTCCAACACAGATGGTTGCGTCAAAACCGGTTTTACTGGCACCCGGATATCTGAGTGTACCAGTTGGTTTCTCAAACTGGCTGTTCTTTTGAAGGCAAATAAGGGTTTCTCTATGCAGAGGTTCCCACAATTCAGAATTTTCCAATGTTTGAGGATAACACGTTTCAGTCTGAAAGACAGATGGCTATAAGTAGTAACAAATACTAATCTATCTTCCTTATTCTTCTGTGTTTCCTCAAGTAAGGCATTTCTATTGTTATTGCGGGCCCGTTTTTTGTTTTTACGGACCAGGGGATCTGGGTACCCTCTTTCTTGCAGTTTCCCTGCTAATATATTTGAAGTTGATCCAAAATCATCTAGGTCAGAACAGGAATTGCCCGTAAGGAAGATTTTGTTTTAGGTTGGGTGGATGAAAGCTTCCATAATATAAGCGGCTGTTTTTGTCAGTTGGTTTTGAAATAGTCTAGTTTTGAGTCTGTCCTGTTCCACAAAAAACTCCAAGTCAAGAAAATGTATTTTCTCTCTTTCAATCTGAGAGGTAAATTGCAGGTGCTAATCTAAGCTGTTGAGCTATCGTACAAACTCTTCCCTGCATCCCTCGCCGTATGATGAAAACATCATCTATGTAACGTTTGAACATTACTAGGTTGGATATATAAGGATTGTCCTCAGTAAATATTTTCTTGGTCTCAAACGTATGTACATACAAATTGGCCAGGCTGGGTGCAAATGTAGCACCCATCGCAGTGCCCTTTACCTGGCCAAAGTAGTCGTGATTGAACCAAAAGAGGTTCTGGGTGAGAGCAAGCTCTGCACACCACATTACAAATGGGACTGGAATGTCTACGGTCTTTGCTTTTTCTATAAGAATCTTCTCTACCACTTGTAGCGTGTGTTGCTGTGGAATGTTTGTGTACAAAGCTTGTACATCCAGACAAATCAACAAATCTGTACTTGCATAAAAACTGTGTGCCCTTCAATAGATTCATCATCATTGTACTATTTTTGATGTAAGTTGGCATTAAGGGAACTTCATCCTTTATGAAACAGTCCACATACTGAGACAAAGGTTCTAGTATAGAACCGATTCCAGAGACTATGGGGCGACCGGGGGGTGGTGACAGTCCCTTGTGGATTTTCGGAATGGTGTAGAAGACAGGGTCCCTGGGATTTGTAGGTTTAAAAAAATCCCTCTCCTGCTTGCAAATCCATCCTCTACTGTAAGCCTCTGCCAAATGTGTGTTAATTTCCTTTTTTAGATCTTCCATTGGAATATGATTGAGGCGAACATAATGTTCCTGGTTGGATAATTGCCTCTCACATTCTGTCACATAGTCCCTTTTATTGAGGAGAACCGTGGCCCCTCATTTATCTGCACACTTTATAACAATATCTTTATTGTTTTTTAGATTCTTAATAGCTTTTCTATATTTGGTGGGTAAGTTCATAAAGTTACGTTTTGTGTTCTTGGTATTTTCCCATGCACTTAATTCCTTCAGCACTGCTGTTTCAAAGGTTTTAATTTTGGCATTGTTGACATTTGTGCTTGTGTGTGATATTTGTGCATTCTCTCACCTTCTTCATCCTCTTGTTGGGTGCCGTAGTCGGCTGACCCAACTCCCTCAGGGCCTGGGCATCCATAATGGACCTGCATATCTCCTCCCAGGGCATCATGGTTAGTTCTCTGGGGCTGTCGCCTTCCGGCGCAATTCATGCCTTGCGTGGTCGCCCTGCAGTTTGTGGACATGGACCTTGTGGTCCTGCGCTCGCTTCTTTAGATCGACCACTGTCCTGGCACAGGGACCCACTGCACTGACATAGGTGGCAATCTCTTGGTAGGTCCCGGTTTTGCTGCGGAGGGGTAAATGTTGTCTATGCGCCCAAAGAGCAGGTCCCTGTAGTGCTGCAGCCCATCAGCCATGACCTGCAGCTCCTGGCTTTCAAATAGGGGCTTTTTAGCATCTTCAGCCTCACTTTGAGGGGAGGTCGCTCATTTCTCTCCTCTTGCAGCACTCATGGCTGGTAATTGGTGC
>JAXCLM010052177.1:0-10328 GCA_035583075.1 Eurycea guttolineata | reverse complement strand
TCTCAAAATGGCCTCTGGTGGATGAAAGCACATACTACAGTTTATGGTCAATGGTCACATGACAGGAGCCAAGGTATGTCACGTGTGAAGCTTTGTTGTGGTAAGAGAGTGCACAAAATCCATAATCAGTTTTTAATGGCTGTCATCCGAGACGATGAGTGATTTAGGAATTTGACTATAACATGTCTGTAGGGCTCGCTGAGGAGCAGCACACTGAGGGTGCCATCAAACCAGAGCCGAAACCAGGTGATAGAAAAAGTACCAGATGGTTTCAATCCAGTCTAAGTCCATCTATACTGTTATATGGCCCTGCTTTTATGAAGTGTGGTACTGCCTCACATCTGTTGCTCAAGTGGACCTTTCTATGATGCATTGCTCTCACACCTACTGCCACCTATAGGATGTGTACTACTCCTCCAATCCTATCGTTCCTTATTGTATTTCCATTATTTCTTTCACAGCTCTCACTGTATTTGTCCACAGGATGCTTTATGTTCTGAGGCATGTTGTTTATAAAATGATTATCATTGCTCCACACCCCACATCTATCGCTCAAGATGGCCCCCACCATAGTTTTATTTAGTCTGCTATATGATCCTGCTCATATGATGCATTGTTTGACCCTCACACCTATTTCCCCATGATGTTTTTACTACAGCTCACACCTCTCAACCAACGAGGCCCCAGTTAACATATTGCTTGAGTTAGGTTTCTTATAAGACACTGCTGTATGAGATATATTCATGCTTATGGGATATGGTAAGGGAGCATTTATATAGCGCCCGGGTACTGTAGCTGCCGACTTCAGGACACTGTATTTTGGTCCTTGGTAAGTGGAAGGTTGGACCCATGTGTCAATCGGACAGGGTGAAAAAAGTGCTTGGTTCCGTAGAGGGAGCAGCGTAAGTAGAGTAGATAGCAAAAAGCGTGGAGGAACTGAAAAGATGTTTATATGAAATGCACGACAATGTTTGAGTCACTTGATGCATGAATTGTGCGGCTCCTGTGGTGCTGCTCATATGGTCGGTAGTAATTTATTGTAATGTCTGAGTTGTGTGGCTCTGATAATACATAAATGATAAAATCATCCATCTGAGAGAAGAGTCATTATCCTGCTACAAACAGTACTGTACAATCCCCATATCGCATTCACTCATGGGTATCAAAGCATGGCGCCCTGGAAAGCAATGATGGCTCCACCGTTCACCACAAACCCTATGGCTAAGCTAGCCAGTAAAACAAAATGCCACTAAAACCGTCTTTGCTGAATGATACTTCTACAAGTCTGAGCAATAAACCCAGCAGAAAGTCACAGTGCTTTGCATCAGTATATTTCTGGCCATAAGCTGTGTACTCAATGGTAAAAAAGGTAATGCTACACTTCTGATGATGTTTGACCCCTGAAGAATGTGGTAATAGAGGAATTGGAGTTTGGTGGATATCAAAATGGTATGAATATCTGTAGACTTCACTATAATACCTAACTATAACATCAACTGGAGAGCAATCAAGCCTAACACCACCCTAACTCTACCCTTATCTCCTGATACCCATATTCATAAGTTGGGAACTCCAACCAACAGCTTTTCTCCTTACCTTCCATGGCCTCTGTCTCACCACTTTCCATTCGCTCCTCCATCTGAAGTCTAGAGATTCTTTCCT
Organism: Eurycea guttolineata; assembly: GCA_035583075.1. Lineage (NCBI taxonomy): Eukaryota > Metazoa > Chordata > Amphibia > Caudata > Plethodontidae > Eurycea > Eurycea guttolineata. The sequence goes on along the minus strand of JAXCLM010052177.1, from coordinate 8,666 downwards.
CTTAGGGGCCCTTCAAACTGAAGACCAAATCTCCTCCCTGCCCCCGAGTGCAGATAGACAGTGTCCCACAGATAGCAGCAGCTGTACCCAGGCACTATACAAATGCCTGTATAACATACCATACCATAACATAACATATCATTATCTGTATATGTCCTTTAACCCAAAATCACCTTGATGGAACTCTTTTGCAATGGAAACTACTTTTTTAAACATTCTAAAAAGTCTTTCTGCATTTGGGAGTCACTTTGTTATGTTATGTTATCTGGGTTTTTGTATGGCGCGTTCTTACCACGTCTGTCGTGTCGTTGTGCTACGAGTCAGGCAGGGGTTTCTGTGACTCGATTTTTACAATTCCTTACCCCCTTGTCCCAGATATTCTGGATTGTATAGTTGTTTTTCGTGGAATTTTCAAGGTGACATATTAGCCGAATCAACATTCTCCTTCCATGACTAAGCAGAGATTATATGTTGATAGAATACATCCGATTGAGGATTTGGCAGTCTATGTATTGATTTCGGATCGGTATCATATTCCTATTTATATGTGCTCATGGCCCTTGCTTGGTCTGTAACAGGTCACAAGTGCAGCCATTCTAGTCTTGTTCAGTTTTATGTGTGTAACATCCTCTAAGGATCTGAGCATCTATATATCTGTGATGGATGGATCACATGTGTGTACTCTCTATTCCCGTTCTCTGTAGTTGTTTGTGGGCGGTGTCTTGTTATTTGTTTAGGTCTGCGCCTCAGGAGATGGAATTTTTCCTATGTGCAATGTTTGGTTGAATTATAGTATGGTTCTTGTGCAGCATACAGTATGTTCAATGCTTTGTGGATAAGCAGGTGTATGATGCTGGGTATTGGAGGTGGCATGGTGGTCGTAAGGTTGATGTGTGGTTCTTCAGCATACCATACTATATATCATCTGAAACTTACCCGATAATGAGATAACAGGGTGGCCTTGGTGGTGGGACGGCGGTTATAAGATGTTGTGTGGTTCTTCTGCATGCCTTGCTATATATCACCTGAACTTACCAGATGAGGAGATAGTCATTAAAGATTTTGAAATCGGCTTGGCATCTAAGGAATTTGGGAAGTGTATTCTATATCTTCTAACTAAGGGAATCAATGTAAAGATCAAAATATGACTGAATCAACATATTAGAATCATATCTCTCAACCTCTCATTCATTCAATAGCACAGTATTTGAAAAAACATCAGTTTATTATATTGTTTTACTTTAGCAGTGATCAATCAAGGGAATATTTACACAGGTACAGGGTATACATTTCATTCAAATGAATCAACATTTATACAACAAGACAAATGTGCTTATTTTTGGCGAAACAAAAACGAAAAACGAAAATTTCATCAAGTGAATAGATATTTAAAGTGCATATGGTCTCCAAGTAAGGCTGTGCCCCTCACGGTTTGTGGGTAAGTTCATTCACAGTCAGTTGAATTTTTTAGATTTAATCAGCAGATTTTGATGTTAGACTTAGAACCATATTTCATTATGCACACAATAGTAAAGTCGACATGTTTCGGCAGTCCTATTTCTTAAAGCTGCCTGCATCAGGACCAAAAGTTTTCAGCAGTTTATAGGTGCCTATCTCAATAGGCCGTTATACTACAGGGGATTCCTGCCAAGTCCAGGATAATCCTCCACAGAGACACCGCCACGCGGTATTCAGCATGTGACATGTTGTGCCTCACTTCATTTAAGTGTTGCATGCATTGCATTCAAATTCATGCAGCTACTGGTATTGCCCGGCAAATCAGGGACCTTAAAACAACACAAATCATAATCTCAGCATATGGCATTTAAAACAAAGTCAATAGTACAATCGAAGGGTACCACCGTGTGAAGCTTACCAAAGTTTACAGAAATCAATTCCTCAGGAGGCGTTCAACACCTGGGCGCCGTTCTACAAACGAGAAGGTAAACAATAGTCTAATTACCAGCCGTGCGCGGCATCAGCGTGCACAGATCAGCAATCGCTGATGAGAAAATCCACTTACCAGATACGGGCGTTTGCAGTCGTCACACCGTGCTCGTGTAGTGAAGACCGAGCCCTTCTGAAGCGAAAGCGTTTATGCTGTGGCTAGGCGTGCGCGTGACACGATACGCGAGCTCTAGCGCATGCGTACTGGTGGGACAGGTGTAGCCGTTCAGCGCATGCGCGAACAGTGAATAGTGTGTGCCAACAGTGATAGTATGAGTGCTTCTGTAAATGATGGTGGCATGCATAGGTATAGCATGCAGTGCGTGTCTAATTTAGATCACGGCTTATTTCATTGGGCAATTACTGCAAGAATAAGGATGAACGAATTGCATATTCAATTTGGTAATTTATAGCGTGTCGACTCTGCTAGTACAGGTAGGCATGAAGATAACAAGCAGTAGCATAGGTCAAAAAATATATATATACAGTAACCTATAAACATCCAGTCAATTTGACACATGTTCATTTTTTCTTCTTTTTTCTGGTGATAGCAAGGCCATGCCAATCTATTTCTTCATTTAAACCTGTTATATGTGTTTTATAGTCAAATATGAGTCTCTGCTCTCTATTCAGTAGTGTCTGCTGTAGATTACCTCCTCTTTTGCTCAGTGATATTTTTTGAATGATAGTCCATCTCATATCATCGAGTACATGTTTCGAGCTTACAAAATGCTCAATCATAGGTTCCTCGAGTTTTTTGCATCTAAGGTTAGACCTATGTTTGCTGATTCTGCAGCGTATTTCTTGCGTGGTTTGCCCTATATACATCTTATTGCATGGGCAAATCACAGCATAGATCACGTTGTTAGTGCGGCAATTCGTCATTTGTGAGGCAGTGATGGTTTTGCCCTCAAAAGTGAAATCGCTGTGTTCAATCGTAGTTGGACAGAACGCGCAGTTGCCACATTTAAAGTGACCCTTCAGGTTCAATAAACGTGGCAAGTTATTAGCAATACCGTCCAGCGTGGTCTGAACTGGTGTGTTGCTCCCTACCTCTTTGTAGGTTCTTGAGAGGGACTGGCCGAGGCTCCGTCCTCTTTTGAATGCAAAAAGTGGTGTTTGCAATTTGATATTTTGTGCACTCAATACGTGCCAGTTTCTTCTAATACTGTTTCTCAGCTGTGTGCTGAGGGGATTGAACGTGGTGACACAGACTATTTGATTCTCATTTTGCTTTTTTTGCTTGTTAATAAGTAACGCCTCCCGGGGGCAGTAACGCGCTCTTTTGAACGCTCTTTTGACAATATTAGATGGGTAGCCCCTTTGTTTAAGTTTGTTAGTGAGGCTCTTAGAGTGGTAGAGATAGTCACGGATTGTAGTACAATTTCTATGAATCCTGAGAAATTGCCCATAGGGCAAGTTGTTTTTAAGAGGTTTCGGGTGGTGGCTCTGATACTGGAGTAGTGTATTACGGGCTGTTGGTTTAACAAACAATTCACAACTAAGTTGTCCATCAGTTGATATAATGTCTATGTCTAAAAAGGTTAGTCTGTCTTTGCTATACTCATGAGTAAAATGTAAGTTGGGTAGGCGCGTGTTTATCCATGTTAAAAACTCCTTGAGTAGTTCAACTGACCCTTTCCAGATACAGAGAACGTCATCAATGTATCGTTTCCAGAATAGAATGTTATCGTGGAAAGGGTTGTTGTGATAGATGAAAGAAGTCTCAAACTTATTCATGTAGGCATTGGCTACATTAGGCGCAAATGTAGCCCCCATACTTACACCGTTTTTTTGCATATAATAATCATTTTTGAACAAAAAGAAGTTCTTAGTCATTGCCAAATCAGCGCATCGGTTTATGAAATCGCTTCTAGCGAAATGAGGTCTTTCTCTAGACTCTAGCAGTTCAAACACAGCACTGAGACCATCTTGCTGGGGAATATTAGTGTAGAGGGACTCTACATCTAGGGATACCAACAAATAGGTTGTAGGGTCGAAATCTAGATTTTCAATTAAGTTGATCACTTGCATGGTATCTCTTAGGAAAGCCTCCGTCTTTTCAACAAGTGGTTTAAGGAATGTGTCTGTATATTGTGACAGTGGTTCGAGTAATGACCCTATGGCTGATATTATGGGTCTGCCTGGAGGGTTAAGGGAATCTTTGTGCATTTTGGGCAGTATATATATTGCTGGTGTAATCGGATGATGATTGACCAGGAATTCAGCTTCCTTCTCGCTGATCCATTCATTATTTTCAGCTTCATTCACTAAGTCTATGACTAGTTTTTTGATTTTTTCAGTGGGATTGGCCGAAAGTAGTTGGTAATTTTCTGTGACAGCTAATTGCCGTTCTATTTCTTTCTCATAGAGTTCGGTGTCCATTATCACGATACCTCCCCCCTTGTCAGCGTTTTTTATGGTGATTTTAGGGTTGCTACTTAATGCATCTAAAGCATCTTTTTCAGCACGAGTCAGGTTATACCTGTAGCAGTTGCTGTTGAGTTCTGCTTTTTCTAGGTCATTAAGGACTAACCTTTCAAATGTAGCAATTTCCTGCCCTAAGGCCATGGCTGGAGGCCAAAATGTCGATGGGACATGTAAATTGGTGGCGTCACCTTGCTTGATATATTCTTTGTTAGCAAAGTAATGTTGCAACCTGATGGTACGAAAGAACCTGCAAAGTTCTACTCTTAAAGTGAAGGGATCATGTTTACATGCAGGTACAAACCCGAGACCTTTACTCAGTAGGTCTACCTCAGATTCATGCAGAATATGCTTCGAAAGGTTGAATATAGGGATATTTGCACAATTAATATCAGATTCATCGCTGTTAGGTATTAGTACAGGTTGTGCGGTGGGCCAGTTGCTTGTCCGTATGATTGTTGGTTCGTTTGGCCTTGTGCCCCTTGTCGTGTTTGCATGGGGTGTCGTGTGAATTGGCGCCTGTTGCGCCGCGGTCTCCCACGTGGGGGGCCCTGTTGAAAAAACGGAGGCTGAGGTTGGATCGGGGCAAATTGTTGGTTCTGATAATAGATAGGTGGTTGCAATTGAGATGGTTGGAACGGTTGCCATCCTGGGTTGCATATGTTTTGTTGTGGAGGGTTAGTCACTGGTCCAGTGCTATTGGTTGAACTATTGCTTGATGCACTAGAGTTGGAGAATGTCACTCTTTTGGTGCTCCCTTGTTGATTCTGGGGGTCTGTTTGTTTATGCTCATAGAATTTTTCATCTAGGAACGGGTAGGCCTTAGCAAGTGTAAAATTGGTTACATCTTTGCGAAGTTTTTCTATTTTGTTACTTGATGTGAAGTCCCTGAAGGTCTCGACTTCCTTGCTTAGATCATCAAGCAGTTTTTTGGCATTGGCTAAGCTGGTGTTGGCTAAAAGGGAGGCCTCCTCCTCACTAATCAATAGTTCTACTTCTTTTAATTCTTCCTCTGTTGTTTCTATTATTAATAGCATCCAATCAAGAGAGCATTTGTTGGAGATGAATGTCCAACGTTCTCTGAATCTTTTATTGCCAGTGAAGACCCGTGGGGCTGTTCTGACTATCAGTCCATTGGGAATGATTTTATTGGCTATATAGTCATGCATAAACATTCCATGAAATTCTGTGCGAATCAGTTTTTTCTTTAGTCTGAGAATGATATTTGTGTTGTGTGGTGCCCATAAAGTGCTTTGGGCTTGTGTGGTATTTTGGTCAATGGGTGCTCCTAAAATTTTGGCTATGGCCTCATCACTATATGAGAGGAACTGGGCAGACTCCATCAGTGGGACTAAATGATGTAGGCTGTAAACCCAGACGAGTAATGGTCATTGTAATCAGAACAATAACTACTGGGCTAACCCCGGTACCAAACCGGAACTGATTCCCTAGGGGTTATCAGTTGAAAAAGTATCTAACTAAGGGAATCAATGTAAAGTTCAAAATACGACTGAATCAACATATTAGAATCATATCTCTCAACCTCTCATTCATTCAACAGCACAGTATTTGGAAAAACATCAGTTTATTATATTTTCTTACTTAGGCAGTGATCAATCAAGGGAATATTTGCACAGGTACAGGGTGTACATTTCATTCAAATGAATCAACATTTATACAACAAGACAAATGTGCTTTTTTTGGGGAAACAAAAACGAAAAACGAGAATTTCATCAAGTGAATAGATATTTAAAGTGCATATGGTCTCCAAGTGAGGCTGTGCCCCTCACGACTTGTGGGTAAGTTCATTCACAGTCAATTGAATTTTTTAGATTTGATCAGCAGATTTTGACGTTAGACTTGGAACCATATTTCATTATGCACACAATAGTAAAGTCGACATGTTTCGGCAGTCCTATTTCTTAAAGCTGCCTGCATCAGGACCAAAAGTTTTCAGCAGTTTATAGGTGCCTATCTCAATAGGCCGTTATACTACAGGGGATTCCTGCCAAGTCCAGGATAATCCTCCACAGAGACACCGCCACGCGGTATTCAGCATGTGACATGTTGTGCCTCACTTCATTTAAGTGTTGCATGCATTGCATTCAAATTCATGCAGCTACTGGTATTGCCCGGCAAATCAGGGACCTTAAAACAACACAAATCATAATCTCAGCATATGGCATTTAAAACAAAGTCAATAGTACAATCGAAGGGTACCACCGTGTGAAGCTTACCAAAGTTTACAGAAATCAATTCCTCAGGAGGCGTTCAACACCTGGGCGCCGTTCTACAAACGAGAAGGTAAACAATAGTCTAATTACCAGCCGTGCGCGGCATCAGCGTGCACAGATCAGCAATCGCTGATGAGAAAATCCACTTACCAGATACGGGCGTTTGCAGTCGTCACACCGTGCTCGTGTAGTGAAGACCGAGCCCTTCTGAAGCGAAAGCGTTTATGCTGTGGCTAGGCGTGCGCGTGACACGATACGCGAGCTCTAGCGCATGCGTACTGGTGGGACAGGTGTAGCCGTTCAGCGCATGCGCGAACAGTGAATAGTGTGTGCCAACAGTGATAGTATGAGTGCTTCTGTAAATGATGGTGGCATGCATAGGTATAGCATGCAGTGCGTGTCTAATTTAGATCACGGCTTATTTCATTGGGCAATTACTGCAAGAATAAGGATGAACGAATTGCATATTCAATTTGGTAATTTATAGCGTGTCGACTCTGCTAGTACAGGTAGGCATGAAGATAACAAGCAGTAGCATAGGTCAAAAAATATATATATACAGTAACCTATAAACATCCAGTCAATTTGACACATGTTCATTTTTTCTTCTTTTTTCTGGTGATAGCAAGGCCATGCCAATCTATTTCTTCATTTAAACCTGTTATATGTGTTTTATAGTCAAATATGAGTCTCTGCTCTCTATTCAGTAGTGTCTGCTGTAGATTACCTCCTCTTTTGCTCAGTGATATTTTTTGAATGATAGTCCATCTCATATCATCGAGTACATGTTTCGAGCTTACAAAATGCTCAATCATAGGTTCCTCGAGTTTTTTGCATCTAAGGTTAGACCTATGTTTGCTGATTCTGCAGCGTATTTCTTGCGTGGTTTGCCCTATATACATCTTATTGCATGGGCAAATCACAGCATAGATCACGTTGTTAGTGCGGCAATTCGTCATTTGTGAGGCAGTGATGGTTTTGCCCTCAAAAGTGAAATCGCTGTGTTCAATCGTAGTTGGACAGAACGCGCAGTTGCCACATTTAAAGTGACCCTTCAGGTTCAATAAACGTGGCAAGTTATTAGCAATACCGTCCAGCGTGGTCTGAACTGGTGTGTTGCTCCCTACCTCTTTGTAGGTTCTTGAGAGGGACTGGCCGAGGCTCCGTCCTCTTTTGAATGCAAAAAGTGGTGTTTGCAATTTGATATTTTGTGCACTCAATACGTGCCAGTTTCTTCTAATACTGTTTCTCAGCTGTGTGCTGAGGGGATTGAACGTGGTGACACAGACTATTTGATTCCCATTTTGCTTTTTTTGCTTATTAATCAGTAACGCCTCCCGAGGGCAGTAACGCGCTCTTTTAAACGCTCTTTTGACAATATTGGATGGGTAGCCCCTTTGTTTGAGTTTGTTTGTGAGGCTCTTAGAGTGGTGAAGATAGTCACGGATTGTAGTGCAATTTCTGCGAATCCTGAGAAATTGCCCATAGGGCAAGTTGTTTTTAAGAGGTTTCGGGTGGTAACTCTGATACTGGAGTAGCGTGTTACGGGCTGTGGGTTTAACAAACAATTCACAACTAAGCTGTCCATCAGTTGATATAATGTCTATGTCTAAGAAGGTTAATCTGTCTTTGCTATACTCATGAGTGAAATGTAAGTTGGGTAGGCGCGTGTGTAACCATGTAAAAAACTCCTTGAGTTGCTCAACTGACCCTTTCCAGATACAGAGGACGTCATCAATGTATCATTTCCACAATAAGATATTATCATGGAAGGGGTTGTTGTGATAAATGAAAGAAGTCTCAAACTTATTCATGTAGGCATTGGATACATTAGGCGCAAATGTAGCCCCCATACTTACACCGTTTTTTTGCATGTAATAATCATTTTTAAACAGAAAAAAGTTCTTAGTCATTGCCAAATCAGCACATCGGGTTATGAAATCACTTCTGGCGAAATGAGGTCTTTCTCTAAACTCTAGCAGTTCAAACACAGCACTGAGACCATCTTGCTGGGGAATATTAGTGTAGAGGGATTCTACATCTAGGGATACCAACAGA
>JAXCLM010051072.1:0-10335 GCA_035583075.1 Eurycea guttolineata | reverse complement strand
GCAGTATTCCCTATGGTGAGTTCCTACGCTTCAAGCGTAATTGCAGCACTGAGCAAGACTTCATAAAACAAGCAGGGGAGTCTTACAATCGTTTTATCCACAGGGGCTTCAAACGCAGTACATTAGATCCAGCATATGCTAGGGCTAGTAAGATTAATCGTCCAGATCTCCTTGTGGATAAAAACATTGACGAACAACCTAACAAACCACGCCTCATCTGCAAATACTGTGACCAACACAGTCAAATCTCAAACATCATACGTAGCAGATGGGGTATTCTTAGGGAGGACACCGACCTTGAAACTGCACTTGACATGGCACCAGGCATTACATTTTCTAAACTACCCACCCTTAAAAACATTCTCTCACATAACTCACGTACCAAAACTAAAACTAACTGGCTCACAGCAAATAACCAGGGCTTCTTTCGATGTGGCGCAAAAGTATGCCTATGCTGTGGCATAGCAGCCCACAATACTAGAACTTTCAGCTTCAATCAAAGTAAAATATACACTATTAGAGAGAAGATCAATTGCAGCTCAACTTATGTAATCTACTCTATTACCTGCTCATGCAATAAAACCTATGTCGGCAGTACCATGAGGGAGCTGAAATTACGTATACTTGAGCATAGACGAGGCATAATAAACAACGATCCCAAACAGCAATTGTCACAACATTTTTTTACTTACCACAACTCAAAACCTGATTTCACATTTTTCGGATTCGAAATGATCACTCTTAAAGGTACACCTGACGAAAAGGAAGCTATGCTTAGAAGCAGAGAAGCTGCCTGGATACACAGGCTGGATACTAAAAAATCAGGGTTGAACAAGGATTATGAGTGGTATAATTGTTTGTAAACATCATACTTATACGTAATTTATGATTCCAAATGCTGCTCATCATATTTAAATTTATTTTATTTTATTCAATTCTCATTCATTGATGTCCACATTGTACCCTAAACTAAACTGGTGACTTGTCATAAGATGTTTTTCATGTTTTTTATGTTCTGCAATATTTGCCTTCTCTCGTGTATTTCTGTACTGGTGTTATTTATTTCCTTACAAATTAGATGAGTTTCCACTTGCTTTATCACTATTTACAGTTGGCATAATGTGAACTGTATTAACTGTTTATTCTTTATACATTATACTCTCATTTCATCCCCAAATTGAGTGACTAGTTTATTTCAAAACCCAGGCTTATCCACTTGCTCTGTTCTCCGGCCCCGTACTAGAAACACCTAGTTTCACGGAAACAACCGATTTTTCTATAATAACTCACGCTTATAGTCTGTTCTCTCACAGGCTTTTTCCTTCCCAATTTCGACCTTGTTTTTAATTTCTGCCTTCAAGTTATCGTATTCACTCCACTGGTGCATGATCTTACATACCGGGGTTATACGCATGCTTTCTACCACCAACATGGCCGCCCGCGCAACGTGTTATACTTTCCAGTTCACGGCGAGGCCCAGACACGCCCATTAGAACTGTCACCCCTTACCATCATCTCATTGGTTCCCTGCACAGCTCAGTTCACTTATTAACACGCCCATCCAACATGGCCGCCCACTCTTCACCGGGTTCCGGTCTTGTGCATACGCTGTTCCCAGCAAGCATTCAGGTAAGACTCTTGCGCCACCAGCATGTTAATTGTAGATGGGAACTCTGATCTCTAACTTACCCTTCGCCATTTCGATTATCCTTTCAGATTGGCCGCTTCACAGGATTTCGCCTGTGCGCCCCATTACGTAAGCTTTGCTTCATTCCACATTCACTCACTCACATATCTTCACTTTCACTTCACCCAATCTGATTGTCCGGCTTTGGCTTTTCTTGATATTTCAGTATTACAGATACGCTCGTGCGCTGTACTGTGGTAAGTCCAGTTTACATGATCTCTATTTTTCGCTTGCATTATCATCCAGAGCAGGTGTACACGCACAGGGCACCATTTTTGTCACTCATGTTGGTACATGTTAGTGGTTCAGCACTGCATGTTTAACTGGATTCATTGTTAATACTCATCACACTTACCATTACTCTCATAATGACATCCACAACTTGTCACTATCGTGACATCCATTTATCAATTTCATTTCATTCCATGGCACCTGCATGGGCTCATTACTTGGCCGGAGAAACTTAGTCCTGGATAGCCAGCCTGAATTCCCATTTTCTGCTTTCAGGTTGGTCTGTGGTTTTAGTGCTTGCTTTGCACTGTTTACACGATTTGGTCCCGGATATGAGATGTTTCTGTTTTTTTTGTCGATCGTTTTTTCTACATGTTTTTATTAATATTTGCTAAATTACTATTATATTGTTTCTGTACTCAAGGTACTTGATGTCCTCTTGTTGATATTGTTACTTGCGCCGCTCTGAGGAAGGATCGCGGAGATCCGAAACGGCCGTCAGCGGTACTGAAGATCATTATGAACAATCTCATAACAGAATGCTGTACTTCTCTTTGTATTGCACAATTCTAATGACCATTTTACTTATGTTTTGCTACATGTATAAACTTAAAGTGCTCCTTACTTTATAACTTGGATACCACAAAGAATATTTGAATATGTTAAAAAACTTGTATTTACACAGTGTATGAATTACAATGAAGATTTGTTTTCTATACAATACACTGAACAAGTGGTGGTACCAAACCCTCTTGTGGTTGTCTCTTTCTTCAATTAACAGTCAGCACGGTTACTGTGCTGAGATCCTGTTTTGCATTGTGTTCCACAAAGGGAATTTTGAACACTTTTAGTTGGATGTAACTATCCATCTCCATGGTAGTACGTTCTAACCCACTCCCTAGACGAGAATATATCCTTGGTGTTGCCACACCACCAGCTTTGTTCGATTAGCTCACACAAGTGTAAACTGTGTCACGACACAGGCATTTAAGACATTTATATATTTTTCTAGTTGACACAGCACTAATGAATCTACTAATGTTGTGTTTTTCTTTCCTTCTCTTTTTCTATTCTATAAATAGTCTACCCCTGTGGACACACACTGCTGACAACCACATTATGGAACAACTCTTTAAAGATAGGGATGCACTGATTAACGTGACATTCTCTAGTTCTAAACCCCAAACACCTCATGACAGCGGACCCTCTCACACTAAAACCCCTGCCCAACTTTATCTATCCCTTGAATATGCCATCATTAATGAGATGGCTTATTGGTGGGAAGTCCAGTCACTCACCAAATATCTAGAGGGCAAACGAATACCTAGAGGTCTTAGAGATTTCCTATTTCCCAATATCAAGCTTTTGAATGACAAGAGAGCCACTATGTGAGAAGAGAACCATGTCACACATGGTCTCAATATGCTGGATATGCTCATTGCATGGAACGAAGAAGATAGGCTAATTGAAGCTGCCAAAATAGAGAAAATCAAAAAGGAAATAGCTGACCTCAAACTCCCAGAAGCTACAATCACCAAAAACCAAGCCATTCTTGATAAGCAGATCAGGGCTTTCCATTTGGACACTCAAGGCAAAAAACAAAGGAAATTTTATCGTGACCAAATAGATTATAAACAGGGACGTATATACACTTTTCACAGAAAGTACGATAGATGGTACACTAAACCCAATGATGAAAGCAAACCCAGTCAAGAAGAATCCTTAACTGAATCAGATGCTAGCTCCGACAATGATAGCGCTAGACCCGAGAACACTCTTCCACGTTCTAAAACATTCATGAAAGAAGTAGCTCTATTACGAAAAGGCCAACTAACTACATTACCCAAAAAGAAATCCCAACAGCCCTCTACCGCTAACCCTACACCCAATCCCAATCCCAATGTTCCTCTACAAGCTCAAAGACCCAACACGAGACGAAACCAACAACAGCAACAACAACAACAACCCAATAAAGGTGAGAACAAAACTGAAAAACAAGACTCTCTTGTTATTAATTTATCTAATTATGAACTATCACCATTTGAAGAACAGGTTTTGAATTATGGTTTATCTTTCAGTGTTTCCAGACCATGCGACTTCACACAATTACAAATTGACTTTTATCAGTTTGTACGGAGGATTAAGCTTCTTAAATATTTCACAACACACACATACAACAACAGTGAAGTTACTATACAAACACTGTCTGAAATGACTTTGAAAGAGGTCCAAGATATGGAACTGCTTCTCTCACTTAACCCTGAAGACAATTCCAACCCTACCACTCTAGAATCAATAATGTCAGATCTTGATATTGACCACACGGCATCTATAGATAGCACGCTTAAAAATAAATCCAAGTTTGTGCCACAATTCCCACCGGGCAACAAGATTGACCTATTCTATGAAATGGTATCAAGGGATCTTGATACACTTCGGAAACAAACTTATGAAAATATGCCACTAGGCCCGACCAACCTCTCTAGAGAGGAGAATCTGGCTCTCAATAAACTCAAAAACAATTTTGACATAAGAATCTGTGAGGCTGACAAGGGTGGTAATATAGTGATCTTGGACACTATTGTCTACAACCAACTAGGGAATCTTGAACTTTCTAAAGCCGACTGCTATAAGAAGCTTGCCAACAATCCCACATCTATCTTTAGGTCTGAACTGTCAGACAAACTTGACATGTGGCTCCGCATGGGAACTCTCAACTCACAAGAAGTGCAATATCTCAAACCCACATCCCTGAGAACTCCATACATTTACTTTCTGCCCAAAATCCACAAGGGTATCTTACCCCCACCTTGCAGACCTATCATATCAGGAATAGGAGGGCTCTCAGAACATTTGGCAGAACTTGTTGATAGGCATATTTCCAAAATGGTTCCTAGTCAGAAGGGACACATAAAAGATACGAAACATTGTCTCCAGCAACTAGACAAACTCACTCATTTGCCAGGAGATATACTTGTTTCCCTTGATGTTGTATCACTTTACACATCTATTCCACATTCCAAGGGACTAGAGGCAATTAACTATCATTTTAGGGAATACTCTGCAAGTTTTCTCAACCTACGGAATATGTTAGTGGCTATGATTCACTTCATTCTCACACATAACTATTTCACATTCAATGGGCAAACCTTTTTACAGACCCAGGGCACTGCCATGGGTAGTAAAATGGCACCATCCTATGCCAACCTATTCGTCTCCTACTTCGAACAAACCATTGCTTGGCATGAGCAACTCTCGGATTACACGCAACATATAGTGTTCTGGGGACGCTACATAGACGACATCCTCATTATTTGGAGAGGTAGTCTAGCCAAATTGGAAAAATATGTTAATATACTTAACTCCAATGACTTTAATCTTCAATTCACCATGCAAACCAATCTCCATAGACTAGTCTTTCTCGATCTTGAGATATTCATTGATGGGGACAAGCATCTGAGTCGGGCTTTCAGAAAACCAACCGCAGTAAACTCAATCCTACATTACAAATCATCTCATCCGGTCTCATTAAAACGCAGTATTCCCTATGGCGAGTTCCTACGATTCAAGCGTAATTGTAGCACTGAGCAAGACTTCAAAAAACAAGCAGGGGAATCTTACAATCGTTTTATCCACAGGGGCTTCAAACGCAGTATATTAGATCCAGCATATGCTAGGGCTAGTAAGATCGATCGTCCAGTTCTCCTTTTAGATAAAAACATTGACGAACAACCCAACAAACCACGCCTCATCTGCAAATACAGTGACCAACACAGTCAAATCTCAAACATCATACGTAGCAGATGGGGGATTCTTAGGGAGGACACCGACCTTGAAACTGTACTTGACATAGCACCAGCCATTACATTTTCAAAACTACCCACCCTTAAAAACATTCTCTCGCATAACTCACGTACCAAAACTAAAACCAACTGGCTCACAGCAAATAACCAGGGCTTCTTTCGATGTGGCGCGAAAGTATGCCTCTGTTGTGGCATAGCAGCTCACAACACTAGAACTTTCAGCTTCAATCAAAGTAAAATATACACCATTAGAGAGAAGATCAACTGCAGCTCAACTTATGTCATTTACTCTATTACCTGCTCATGTAATAAAACCTATGTCGGTAGTACCATGAGGGAGCTGAAATTACGTATACTTGAGCATAGACGAGGCATAATAAACAACGATCCAAAACAACAACTGTCACAACATTTTTTTACTTACCACAACTCAAAACCTGATTTCACATTTTTTGGATTCGAAATGATTACTCTGAAAGGTACACCTGACGACAGGGAAGCTATGCTTAGAAGCAGAGAAGCTGCCTGGATCCACAGGCTTGATACTAAAAAATCAGGGTTGAACAAGGATTATGAGTGGTATAACTGTTTGTAAATATCACACTCATACGTTATGTATGATACCATATGCTGTTCATCACAATTTACTCATTGATTTATTTTTCTCAATTTTGGACGTCCGCATAATATCCTAATTTATCTGGTTATTTGTCATAAGATGCTTTTTATGTTCTGCATTATTTGCCTATTTTCCGTACATTTCTGTACTAGTGTTAATATTTTCCTACAAACAAGATGTGCATCCACTTGCTTTGCCACTATTCTGTTGGCATTATGTAACTGCATTAATACATTTTCTTTATGCATTACATTCTCATTATATCCCCAAATTAAGTTACAAGTTCATTTCAATACACAGGCTTATCCACTTGCTCTGTTCTCCGGCCCCGTACTAGAAACACCCCGTTTCACGTAATTAACCGTATACGCATGCTGTCTACTTCCAACATGGCCGCCCACGCTATCTGTATTACTTTCTAGCTCACGGCGAGGCCCAGACACGCCCATCAGGCCTGTCACCCGTTTCCTTCCTCTCATTGGTTGCCTGCACAGTCCTGTTCACTTATTAACACGCCCATCCAACATGGCCGCTCACTCTTCACCTGGTTCCGGACTTGTGCACACGCTGTTTCCATCCAGCATTCAGGTAAGACTTGTGCCACCAGCATGGTATTTAGAGTTGGGAACTCTGTCCTTTACTTAACCTTCGCCATTTTGATTACTTTACAGATTGGCCGCAACACAGGATTACGCCTGTGCGCCCCATCATGTAAGCTTTGCTTCTTTCCACATTCACTCAAGACACTTTCACCTTCACTTCACCCATCTACATTGTCCGGTTTACGCTTTCTCTTGTCATTTCAGTATTTACTTTTACGCTTGCGCGCTGTACTCTGGTAAGTCCAGTTTACATGTTCTCCATCTATCGTTCGCATTAACATCCATAGCTGGTATACATGCACAGGGCAACATTATGTCACTCATGATGGTAACATGTTAGTGGTTCAGCACTGCATGTTACACTGGATTCATTGTTAATAACCATTACACTTATCATCACACTCACAATGACTAGTCACTCACGTGACATCCATTTATCATTATCATTTCATGGCACTCTCATGGGCTCATTACTTGGCCGGAGAAACTTAGCCCTGGATAGCCAGCCTGAACCCCCTTTTCTGCTTTCAGGTTGGTCTGTGGTTTTGGTGCTTGTTTTGCACTGTTTACACGATTTGGTCCCGGATATGAGGTGTTTCTGTTTGTTTTGTCGACCGTTTAACTACATGTTTTTATTAGTATCTGCTCATTTACTATTATATTGTTTCTGTACTCAAGGTACTTGATGTCCTCTTGTTGATATTGTTACTTGCGCCGCTCTGAAGAAGGATCGCGGAGATCCGAAACGGCCGTCAGCGGTACTGAAGATCATTATGAACAATCTATGAATATTCTCAGAACAGAATGCTGTATTTTTCTTTGTATTGCACAATCCTAAATGACCTCTTTACTCATGTTTTGTTACATGTATAAACTTAAAGTGATCCTTACTTTATACCTTGGTTACCACAATGAATACTTCAACATTCTTAAAAAAACTTGTATTCACACAGTGTATGAATTACAATGAAGATTTGCTCTCTATACAATACACTGAATAAGTGGTGGTACCAAACCCTTTTGTGGTTGTCTCTTTCTTCAATCAACAGTCAGCACGGTTACTGTGCTGTGATCTTGTTTTGCATTGTGTTCCACAAAGTGAATTTTTAACAATTTTTTAGTTGGATGTAACTATCCATCTCTATGGTAGTACGTTCTAACCCACTCCCTAGACGAGAATATATCTTTGGTGTTGCCACACCACCAGCTTTGTTTGATTAGCTCACACAAGTGTATACTGTGTCATGACACAGGCATTTAAGACATATATATCTATCTAGTTGACACAGCACTAATGAATCTACTAATGTTGTGTTTTTCTTTCTTTCTCTTTTTCTACTCCATAAAGAATCTACCTCTGTGGACACACACTGCTGACATCCACATTATGGAACAACTCTTTAAAGATAGGGATGCTCTGATTAATGTGACATTCTCTAGTTCTAAACCCCAAACACCTCATGACAGCGGACCCTCTCACACTAAAACCCCTGCTCAACTTTATCTATCTCTTGAATATGCCATTATCAATGAGATGGCTTACTGGTGGGAAGTCCAGTCACTCACAAAATATCTAGAGGGCAAACGAATACCTAGAGGTCTTAGAGATTTTCTATTTCCCAATATCAAGCTTTTGAATGACAAGAGAGCCACAATGTGGGAAGAAAACCATGTCACACATGGTCTCAATATGTTGCATATGCTAATTGCATGGAACGAAGAAGATAGGCTAATTGAAGCTGCCAAAATAGAGAAAATCAAAAAGGAAATAGCTGACCTCAAACTCCCAGAAGCTACAATCACCAAAAACCAAGCCATTCTTGATAAGCAGATCAGGGCTTTCCATTTGGACACTCAAGGCAAAAAACAAAGGAAATTTTATCGTGACCAAATAGATTATAAACAGGGACGTATATACACTTTTCACAGAAAGTACGATAGATGGTACACTAAACCCAATGATGAAAGCAAACCCAGTCAAGAAGAATCCTTAACTGAATCAGATGCTAGCTCCGACAATGATAGCGCTAGACCCGAGAACACTCTTCCACGTTCTAAAACATTCATGAAAGAAGTAGCTCTATTACGAAAAGGCCAACTAACTACATTACCCAAAAAGAAATCCCAACAGCCCTCTACCGCTAACCCTACACCCAATCCCAATCCCAATGTTCCTCTACAAGCTCAAAGACCCAACACGAGACGAAACCAACAACAGCAACAACAACAACAACCCAATAAAGGTGAGAACAAAACTGAAAAACAAGACTCTCTTGTTATTAATTTATCTAATTATGAACTATCACCATTTGAAGAACAGGTTTTGAATTATGGTTTATCTTTCAGTGTTTCCAGACCATGCGACTTCACACAATTACAAATTGACTTTTATCAGTTTGTACGGAGGATTAAGCTTCTTAAATATTTCACAACACACACATACAACAACAGTGAAGTTACCATACAAACACTGTCTGAAATGACTTTGAAAGAGGTCCAAGATATGGAACTCCTTCTCTCACTTAACCCTGAAGACAATTCCAACCCTATCACTTTAGAATCAATAATGTCAGATCTCAATATTGACCACACGGCATCTATAGATAGCACACTTAAAAATAAATCTAAGTTTGTGCCACAATTCCCTCCGGGCAATAAGATCGACCTATTCTATGAAATGGTATCAAGGGATTTTGATACACTTCGGAAACAGACTTATGAAAACATGCCATTAGGCCCGACCAACCTCTCCAGAGAGGAGAATCTGGCTCTCAACAGACTCAAAAACAATTTTGACATAAAAATCTGTGAGGCTGACAAGGGTGGCAATATAGTGATCTTGGACACTACTGTTTACAACCAACTAGGGAACCTTGAACTTTCCAAAGCTGACTGCTATAAGAAGCTTGCTAACAATCCCACATCTATCTTTAAGTCTGAACTGTCAGATAAACTTGATATGTGGCTCCGCATGGGAACTCTCAACTCACAAGAAGTACAATATCTCAAACCAACATCCCCGAGAACTCCATACATTTACTTTCTGCCCAAAATCCACAAGGGCATTTTACCCCCACCTTGCAGACCCATCATATCAGGAATAGGAGGGCTCTCAGAACATTTGGCAGAACTTGTTGATAGGCATATCTCCAAAATGGTTCCTAGCCAGAAGGGACACATAAAAGATACGAAACATTGTCTCCAACAACTAGACAAACTCACTCATTTGCCAGGGGATATACTAGTTTCCCTTGATATTGTATCACTCTACACATCAATTCCACATTCCAAGGGACTAGAGGCAATTAACTATCATTTTAGAGAATACTCTGCAAGTTTTCTCAACCTACGTAATATGTTAGTGGCTATGATTCACTTCATCCTCACGCATAA
>JAXCLM010049963.1:0-10336 GCA_035583075.1 Eurycea guttolineata | reverse complement strand
GATTTGCATGCGCGAAGCGCATGCACTTGGAAAAGTACTGTTTTTAGGTTAGAGGAGCTGCCTGCAGCAACGTCATCAGCAAATCTAATGACAGAGCATGTTCCAAAATACAGAATGTCCCTGCTTCCTTAGTCAGCATGTTTGATGACAGTTCATTGCATGCAACACCTAAGGAAAACTAAAGAAACTGTGATTGATTGGAGATTTAAACCTACATCCAAATGATACCACAGATCCCCAGGCTTTAGTATTTCAAGAAATAATTGATCTCCTAGGTCTGCAACCCCATGTTACATCTGCTACCCATGAAATAGTGAACCTATTAGATCTCATTTTTGAAAGGGGTTAGTACCTTCTATACATCTGGAATTTTCCACTATCATGGCCAGACCATCATGAGCTTCTCCTTCTATAGTAGGCAATGAGGCAAGCTTACCATAAAATCAGAACAAGTGAAAAAGTTTGCAGAAGCTTGTGCACATACATTTAAAAATAATGGTTAAGCAGTCTGGGAGCATATTTCTCAGTTAGAGATACAGAGAGGTGTCTACCTCACCCAATGGCCATTTTGAATGCTTCTATTTTTATTGCATTAAACTTTAGATATTGTGGCCCCCACTTAAATCAAGAAAGACTCTTCTGATTAGGCAATGAAAAATGACTGTTTTTTGGGGGAATGTTGCCAAGCTAGAAACATGTGTCAGATCCTCAAAAGAAGATGGAAATCAAAATGGCCACCTAGGTCAGCTCGCTCTTCGCGTCGCTCCCGGAGCATACTCTGGAGAAAGCCGGATCGGGATTGGGCCGGGACCTCTGAAGCGCCTCTCCCCAATCGCCATGCTCCCAGGAGTGGAGTGATCTAATTTTTAACTCCGACAGCCCCGGGACGGGCTCCGGGCGACCACACCCTTTCCCAGACCGACTGCGGCCTAGCGCGCACATGGCATCCCCGGCCTTGCGTAGAGGCCGCCCCGGATGGAGGGCCCCCGGCGGGGATGGGCGGAGTGACATCAGCCGCTTGACCGGGGGCTATCGGTGCTCGCGTGGAACAGCTGCCCCGCCCTTCACCCACTCCCAGAGGGTCGATCTGGCCCAGCTGAAGTGCAATCTCCCCTCCTCTCCTCCAACAACGATTACAAGCCGAAGCTCGATCGGCTCTGATGGGAGAACTCTACTATACATGGGAGGCAATCCCCTGCTGGGAGTGATCGACTTCTGAGCCAGCATACAGGGTGAGCCACCTCCCTGGAGGATATCAGTGATTCGGGTTGCCCCCCTTTTCGAATTCGTCTTTCTTGTATACAAGAGGGCAGGAAGCTTGGAGATTCTTCCCGAATAACTTGATCCATGATGAGACCAGCCTAAACAGGCAGAAGCACAAATTATATCCTCCTTGCACACATTGTTGCCAAGTATTCCAGCTCTCCCCATCGAAGTAAGCAACTCCTACAGGGGCCCTTTAGGTCTGATGCAGACCAGAGGACGGCAACTTGCAAAAACAAACCCAGCAAATTATTCAGCCAGTCGAGTGAGCAAAACTAAGCTCCCTCACTCACAACATACTGACACGGCGACATTCTCCAAGGCAGACATGGAGAGCTGTATGCAATCGCTAAAAGCAGATATTGGGGTTATGCTGACGTCTGAAATATCCAAACTGAGAGTCAAATTGAAGGAAGCTACTAATGAATCTCAAAGGCGGATTGATGAACTGGGAGAGCGGGTGAATTCATCTGAACAATCTATAACTGCAGGACAAGCTGAAATCGAACTGCTGAAAGCTGAGATAACAGAGCTGCACCAACAGAACGACCATCTCTTGCTGAAGGCGGAGGATCTTGAAAACAGAAGCCGACGTGACTCACTTCGGATCAAATACTTTAAAGAAGGTTTAGAAGACAAGGACATAGAGGCTACGGTTACTAAATTGTTTCTATCCTTCGCCAAGAACACCTCTCCGCCAGAGTATCGCTACGTTCGCGTGCACAGAGTGGGCGTGAAAAGTCAGGACCCAGCAGCCCCACCTAGAGACATTCTAGCAAAATTTGCCAACTATAAAGTCAAAGAATAAATTCTACACTCCCTCCGCAATATGGTGAATTATCACTAGAATGGAACGACCACTCATTTGCTGTCTTCCAGAACATGGCTCCAGCAACTCTGCTTCGTAGATCGGCACTAAGACCAGCCACTGAGGAACTACGCAAACGGAACATTCAATATAGGTGGACTTTCCCATTTGGAATAACATTCAGATGGAAAGACAGATTTGTGTCTGCTACAACTTTACAAGAGGTGGAGAGTATTCTTGGATCTGGCCCCCCTGGGCGGCACGGGCGATCATGTTGGTCGACTCCCTCCATTTAGGGGCTCGGCCCCTTGGCCATTGATTGTGGTGGGCCAGAAGAGGAAAAGTAGACCACCGTGTACATCACGTGGAATGCAGATGAGCAAAAACACCTCTTTATCCTCTACTTCGTCAGAGCTAGACACCCAGGGCTGAGTGCTTGGATGTGGGAAAACCACTATAGATGGCTTGCTGGACAGTCATTGTGGACACTCATTTGTGGAGAACACGTAGCGCAACGACATACAAAAACCCAGATAACATAACATAACATAACTCTCATTTAAAGGTGGTGAACTAGGTGGGCTGGTGGCGGGCACCCAGTTGGGGTCCTATGTAAATAATGCTCAGGAGGGTTTGGAGTTGGGCTGGTCCTTCTGGGCCCTGTGTGTTGGCCCTGGTCGGTCTTGCCTCTTTGAGTTGGGGATGTGGTCTATGTGGTCTGGGAGTTATGGGTGCTCGCTGGTGGCACCCCCTTATGATCTGTCGGGACATGGCATTCATTTTTGGTTCCTATTTTACTGAGGAGGCGGTGCCTGAAAAAGCGAAATATGATGTGGTGCTGTGGGGGGTCTCGGCTATGTGCCTCAACCTACTTACACATGTTAAAGCAATGCTCTGGGGCGACTGAGGATTACCTTCCTGCCCTCAATCGTTACTCCTGGTAAAAGTCCAGGCAATAAGTAACATGCTTCAAATTGTTCAATGGTTTGTTAATATTGTTACTCGTTCTGCTCTAAGGTTTACAAATTTAAGGTCTGAATCAAGTTATATCATGATGGATTGTGTGCAGGACTGCAGTGCTGGGAAGATACACGCTATTGATGCTGGAAGAGATGGTGGGGAGGTGGAGGGGGTGATGGATGGGAAACTGATTAGATCTATGTCACCATATGAAAATGGCTAATGCTGGTTCATATTCGCAAATAGCGACGTATAATGTCAAGGGTCTAAACAACCCAGTCAAACGGAAAAGGCTATTGAAAGAAATGGAAGATGGGAAAGTAGCAATTGTTTTATTGTAAGAAACCCACTTATTACGAAAAGATGCTACTCTGCTGAAATCCCAAGTGTATACTCAACAGTACCATTCCTATGCTCCCAAAAAGAAAGCCGGGGTAGCAATTTTAATACACTCTAAAGTTCTGTTTCAACTCACCTCTCAAGAACAAGATAAAGAGGGATGATTTATAATTATTAAGGGCACTATTATGCAAGCTACAGTAACCATTGCTTCAGTATAGGCTCCTAATCAAGGCCAAATGCAGTTCTTGCAGACCTTCTTCGATAGGTTGCTACTCACACATACAGGCTCCCTGCTGGTTGGGGGTGATATGAACGCAGTATGGTCCCCACAGATGGATCGTACAAATAACACATATTCCCCCTCCCAAGCCTTTTCAAAAAAGCTCAAAGCAACTATTCAGGCATTAGGCCTAACTGACATCTGGCGAGAACATCACCCTGACACCTATCAATATACCTTCTTCTCACATGTCCATAGGACTTCGTCCTAGATAGACTATCTTTTTGTCGACTCAGTAGTAGCCCAATCAATACACAATACTGACATTCCCCCATCACTCTTTCTGATCACTCCCCAGTATTGGCAGATATCCCGAAAAATTGGCTTACCCACACCACACCACAATGGAGATTTGATACCTTTTTGCTCCAAGACTCATTATCCCGAGAATCCTTAGTAAGAGAATTCAAAGCATTTTGGACAACTCATAAAGAAACAGAAACTCCTCTAGCGACAGTATGGGACACATTTAAATCAGTAATTAGGGGAGAGTGCATATCTTTGACCTCTACTGTTCGGAAAATACATCGAACTACCAGAATAGAACTTGAGCAAACTGTTAGAACTACACAGAGCACATACATATCCTCCCCTAGTAGGCAAAATTACAGAGCCTGGCAGGCGGCGAGATTTGCCTTAAATACCTTAGCGAATGACAAAATCCAGCTATCACTTTTACGATTAAAACAAAAGTTTTATGAAAAAGGTGATAAACCAGACAGGATTCTTGCTAACCGACTGCGAATCCAGCAAGCCTCAAGAATAATACCAACTATTCGGACTGAGTCCTCCTGGTGTGTTACAGATAGGGACAAATCTGCTGCCTTTATCAACTATTATACAGCTCTTTACACTACTGATAATCTGTCCCAGCAGGCGGCAGATAAATATATAGATGAGGCTCAACTTCCCCAGATCTGCCCAGAAGACCGAGAAGAATTAGAACTTCCTATTTCACCCCATGAAGTGGAGGTAGCAATTTAGCAGCTTCCTAATAATAAAGCCCCAGGCCCTGTTGGGTTCGCCATTGAATTGTATAAATACTTTATAAAAGATATCGCTCCTGTTTTAGCTCTCCTTTTTAACTTGTTCGGCGAAAGTGGAACAATCACTCAGACAACGCAAGAAGCCACAATTACATTATTCCCTAAACCGGGCAAAGAACCCTCATCCTGTTCCTCATATAGACCAATATCCCTCATAAATGTCGACGCGAAGATATATACCAAAATTATAGCAAACTGATTGGCCCCTATTATGCTCCAAATTATACATCCTGACCAATCCGGATTTATTAAAAATAGACGGGACAATGTACGTAGAATCGTGCGTATTCTAGATAAAGCAGCGAGGCAACCCTACAAAGCTTTCTTCTTAGCACTTGATGCTGAGAAAGCATTTGATCGTGTAGAGTGGCCCTTCCTAAAACAAATTTTAAATAATATGAAATTTGGCCCTACCTTTCAAAATATGATATGGGCCAATTATGCAGCTCCTTCCGCGAGAATTCTAATTAATGGATCTTTATCAAAAAAGTTTTTTCTCACAAGAGGTACAAGACAGGGCTGCCCTTTATCCCCTTTATTATTTGCCCTCAGTATAGAACCCTTTGCTGCCCACGTTAGAAGCAATAAATATATTCATGGTATCCCTCTGGCAGGTACTGAACATAAACAATGTTTGTTTGCGGACGATGTAATCCTGACCCTAAAAGATCCAGAAATGTCCCTCCCGGCTCTACAAGCAGAAATTAAGGCCTTCTCAAATGTCTCGGGATACAAAGTAAATCAAACTAAGTCAGAACTTCTGTATATAAAATCAAATGTTCAGGCCCAACAGGCCCACCCTGCTATCCCATGCCCATATAAAATCGTTACTACTCCCATTAAAAACTTAGGTATTTATATCCCCTCTTCTCCTAATGATCTCTACAAAGCAAACTACCCGGGACTCTGGGGAACTATTAAAAAAGATCTGGACAAATGGAGCTCTTTAATAACCTCATGGTTTGGAAAAATAGCTATAGTCAAAATGAATATACTCCCCCACATTCTCTTTTACTTCCAGACACTCCCTATTCAAGTCTCCAAACAAAATTTGCAGATATGGCAAAAAACAATCAATTCATTTATATGGCAAGGGCACAAACCTTGTATATTAAAAAAGATTCTTTACTATAAAAAGGGACAAGGAGGGCTCGCACTCCCTAATCTGGCTCTATATTTCTCAGCTGCTCGACTGTGTACCATATGGGAATGGTCAAGGCTAAATTTAACCAAACCATGGACACGCATTGAAGCAGCCATGACTTGGGGCCTTATTGGTCACCAACCATGGCTTTTAAAAGTGCATAGATCGAAATCCTTGGCTATAGCCCATGCGTCAGCGGCCTTCGTGGCAGAGTGGGACAACTGTTAAAAAAATACGCTCCTTACATCACACCCTTCTCCATACACCCCAATAAGACACAATCCGGAATTCCCCCCGCATAATCAAAAATCTGCATTTGATAAATGGTATGAAGGAGGCTGCCAAATTATTCAACATATGTTTCATAATTCTATGCTCAAATCATTTGAGGAATGCATGAGAGAATTTTCCCTCGACCGGTCAGAGCTATACCATTATATCCAACTTGTCCACTGGCTGCGCCAACCTAAATATTCACAAGCTGCTTGTCGCCCACTGACCCCTCTTGAAAAAGTGCTTATAGAAACAGAATCTACGAGAGGTCTCATAGGAACAATTTATGGAATTTTAATACAAGCGTTGGGGAACCCAATGACTTCTATTCAGCAGAAGTGGGAAACAGATATAGGCCGAACCCTATCCCCGAAAGAGTGGGCTAATGTGTGGAAGCATATAAATAAAACCTTGATCAATACTACTCTATCTGAAAATCCCTAAAAGGTTGCCAGTAGATGGTACAGAACTCCAGTACAAATTCATAAAATAAATCCATCACTGTCGCCACTCTGATGGAGGGGCTGCGCATCTGAAGGAACATATAAGCACATGTGGTGGGACTGTCCGATTATTGGACCATTCTGGGCTGATATCCATAAAATAGCTTTAGAGCTCATAGGTCACTTATTTGTATGGGAACCGGGTGGAGCCCTTTTAAGTTTACTGCATGGAGGACAACTCCCCCTACAGGGTCGTAGAGCAAAGATGCTCTCCACAATATTTTTAACCGCAAGAGTTCTAATAGCAAAAAACTGGAAACTGCAGTCACCTCCAACGGTAGATGAGTGGTGGACTCGGCTGTGGCATGTATTGGCTATGGAAAAACTCACTTATAGCATCCACAACAAAAAGATGGAATTTTTTAATATCTGGGATCCTCTTTTCCATTATGTTAAACGAATATATAGAGAAACTTCTATTCCCCAGTCTCTACGTACTGTATTAACAATGTAGAGTGGTATGATTTTTGGTGATATGCGATGTATTATGTATATATTGAGACATTAAGGTGTACTATTTAAAAAAAGGACGATGAATTTCTGATGGAATGTTTGAGCTTTAAGGCGGAATTCCTGGACATGCGGGACTGCACTAAACCTATAGAAATCTTTTATACTTATCAGACCAAGTTTTGCAACAGTTTTGGTTTGTGTTTTCTTTGTTTTAACTATAATCTGTTAAATTACAGTATTTCTAAGCATGTTTTGAATGTAACAGCAAAATTAACTACGGACACTAAATCTTAATAATACGCGACTTTTGCTGTGTAAAGTACTATTGTAAGCGCCAATCACTTTAATGTAATACTGAAAATATAAATAAAGTTAAAAAAAAGAAGAAGCTGGAAATCTCACGCTTTGAATATGATAGGCTAAATAAAAGGAGGCCATTACATGTATTAAACTAAGGTTGCCATGGCTAAATATGCCTACTTCAATGGACTCATTCATACAGCTAAATCTAAACCTGACACCTTATTCAACATTGCCAAGCACTGGGCTCAGACACCCAACACACCTGACCCTGCATACAGGCAACCCATCCAAGCACAGATGGTATCTCAGGTATTCAAAGACAATGTGGTTAACATCAGGAAATCAATCTGAGATAAACAGCAACAATCATCATCAGATAAGCCAAAAGTTACAGCTAAGCATGAAGGCCTCTTAAGGTTAGAGAGAAACCATTCCTACATGTTAGCCATATGACTGAATAGGAAATAGGGACAGCTATTGGTACCATTCCCAATTCATGCTTGTTAGACCATTCTCGATATATCAAATGCAGATCTCACAGATTGTGTAAACAACAACCCTGTCACTTTGCTGCCTGTCATTTTCAGGCTATTAGCACAGTTTGTGGTGGGCCAACTACAACACCAATTGGAGAGCCATGGCTGCCTTCATGATGGATAATCCAGTTTTCATCCTGCTATGATTACTGAAAAAGCCACCTTGGAGCACATGCTCAGGCTAAGAGCCGAATGATATCCAACTGCTCTGATCTCATTAGACCTATCTACTGCATTTGACATGGTCGATTACACCTTGCTCTTGGTAATGCTAGCAACAGTGGTTGGTGGGGATGGATGCACTGGTTCCGATCCTACCTGGTAGAGAGGGTCCTGCAAATGAGGATCAGATGGGACTGGCACTTCCAACCAACAAGTATGGGACATCCGCCAAGGGTCCGCTTTGTTTCCCATCCTGTTTTATGCTTATAAGGAGCCTTTACCATGACTATTGCAGAGTTATGCTCTTAAATTGCAAATTTATACAGCAGATTCACAGATGATCTTGGATTTGGAAGACTGAGAGATTATTGGTGTATGAATGCCTCGTGGCCATCAAACTGGATGGGTGAGAACTGCCTCTGCCTTAATGAAGGTAAGATGCAGATCCTCCTTTCCTGTCTTGGGTCTGGTGGGATGAATCTTCCTCTCTTCTGGCCAGAGCAATTTGGACCCATGCCATTCATGAGGAAGCTACCTAGGAATAGGGACAAGGGCAAATGTCCACCCTTTGTCCTACTCTATCTTAGCACTGCCTTTGATACGGTGTTGTGCCAATATAGCTAATTTGCAGTCAAACCCAAGAGTGTCACCAAAAAAAATTAGAAACAACATAAAAATTGTTGCATCAATGTGTGTATATTTTTCCCATGTAAGTACCATTGCCAGGTAACACAGTGTAGCAAGCTACTGTTTGAAGATTCAGCTGACTTGCAGTCAAATCGCAGGCTTGGCAGCAGATGTAAACTTATTTTTCCTATTTAAATAGGGCAATTGAATAGCATAGAGGGACAAGCTGCTATTGTCTGTGGACACAATTGAAAAATGTTATTTTGGTAAAGGGGATAGTTTTTACCCAAAATAAAGGCATACTGGAGGTTGCCTGTATGGAGCCCATAAACACATGCCTTATATTTGGGTCCAAACCACCCATAAAGTTCATTTTTCATTTAAACATGATCTGCCAACACAAAAGTAAATGCTTGAACTTGTCACGGCAGTGTCAGAGAGTTCCTTTTTCATTTTGGAATATTTCTTTTTTTTCAAAAACGAAATACAGTTTTTAAAAAGAAAGCATTTTTCTACCAAAGTAACCCTTTTTCATTGGTAAACATGAACCCCTTATTACTGCCAAATGGTTACTTTGGCAGGAATATGGCAAAAAGGCATCCATGGCTGAATGTCCTCTTTGCCTCAATGGTTTTCAATGCGGCTGTGAGGGCACTTTGCAATTTGTCATTTATGGCAGATCTCACATGAAACAGTATTTTCTAGTGTAGCTAAGTTGGTCACCCCAAATAATGGTAGTGTGCATAGGGCCAGCACAGTAGAGCTGTATATATTTTTGCTTTCCATGGTTTTACTTCAGGTAATCTTACAATTCCCTCTGCCTACTCCTCTGGAATTTAGATGGCTGTCCCACTCCTTACATTAAACTCTGACCTCCCTCTCTTACTCCATTCAATCACTAGAGAGCTGCAATGGATGGCATATGTCATCTCTCTTTTTTTCTCTTTCCCTCTTCTCCAAGCCACAAGGGCATAATAGGAGAGCATGGAAAACTGAAAAACATGTAGAGCACATTTTTTATTTTTAAGAGAATGCAGGCAGTGAGAAAAAATATGAGCATGCGCTGAGGAATAATGATGGTCATTATTCCTCCGCGCATAGGAACAAGTATAACAAGTTCCTATAACATGTAATGGGTGTTGTGATGCGTTAATAACAGGTGAAGTGGGTGATAACGGGATTACGGATGTAGTGAACAATGGGGTATACGGCTATAAAGGGGGTATAGACATGGTGAATTATAAGGGGGGTCACCTTTTCAAATATTATTACCACCATTTACTTATAGAGATTACATAAAGACTTACAGCCTTATTACGAGTCATGCGGAGGGACCTCTCTGCAAAGGTTTTGCGGAAGATCCGCATGATTTATGCGGAGAGACCCCTCCGCATGATTAAGAGTTTTTAAGGAGGAAAAACGCGGACTTCCGTGCTTTTGCACAGGGTCCGCGTTTTTCCTCCTTGAAAATGCTAAGCATGTCAGGACCATGCGGAGAGGTAGCGAACTTACCTCTCCGCATGGGAAAATGGACATGTACATTCTCTACTGTACATGTCCATTTTACCCTGCATGCTAGCATTTCATGCACAGGCATAACATGCCTGTGCATGAAATGCAGGGTCCCTTTCCATAG
>JAXCLM010048855.1:0-10337 GCA_035583075.1 Eurycea guttolineata | reverse complement strand
CAGCTGGGGATGGATCCTATCAAAATAGAAGTGTTTATAATGGTTCTGTCTGCTTCAATGAGGGGCGGAGATTTAAGGAGGAGTTCCTTGAAGACGAAGCCTGGGCAGGGGTCAAGTGGAGATCCAGATTTTCTGCTGGTGCAGACTAGTTCTGTGAATTCTCTTTTGTTCAGAGCTTTGAATTGATGGATGGTGTTAGGGTTTGGTTCCTTTTCGGTTCTATATGGTGACTCTGATTCTTCTTCCAGATTTGCTCTTTGTTCTTCAAGTGTCACTCTTCATTCTTCGATGGTTGTATGAAACTTATCGATTTTCTCCTTGAAGAATTCTGCCATTCTCTCGCAGTGTTCTCTGTCACATAATGTGGTTTCGGTGCTTTGTGATGGGTTGGAGAATTCATTGACTATTTTAAACAGTTCTTTTGAGTTATTCCAGCGTTTAGGATTCTCCCTGTGTAGTGTGCCTTTTTGCAGTTTTTTATTTTATTGTTATATTTATCCTCTGTTGACTCTTAAGTTCTCGCAGTAGTGATTCTTGTTTGTTGTATCTCCAGTTTTTCTCCAACTTCCTGATCGTTTTCTTCTTGCGGTGGAGCTCTTTCGTATACCAGCCTTGTTTTTCTTTTTTGACACACTTTTTCTATCTCAGGTGCAAAGAGTTGAACTGCCTTTTCTACGCACAAGTGGAAGGCTTTAGTGCCCTCTTCTGGGTTTTGCAGGATGAGTTCAGAGGGCAAGTTGGCTTGGAACCATTGTTCGATATGGGGGTAGTCCAGAAGGTTTCGCCATTTTCTGAAGGTGATTTTAGTTGTTTTAGATTTCTTGCGTTTTTTCACGAGGCTGGAGGTGCTTATGTTGAATTCTATGTTATGATGACCAGACCAGTAGGACTGATAGTTGTTGATGTCTCCGATTAAACGTCTGCTGTAGAAGATTCCGTCGAGTGTGTGAGTAAGCTTATGAGTTTTTCCTGCCACCCATTGTGTTAGTCCGAGGGCTGACATTTCATTTAGGAAGTCCTTGGTGTAGTGGTTTTCTACTTGCTCAAGCCATATGTTGAAGTCCCCTAGAGTGATGAGATTTCGGTGTTCGAGTTGATTGTTGGAAATTAGATCTATGATGTTGTCAATGAAGGCACGTTTGCTGAGGTCCGGGGGCCTATATACTAGAAGGAAGGAAATGGGAGCAGAGTCTTTTAGTATACATTTGATAAGAAGGTGTTCGAACTCTTCGGTTTGGGCGGTGTTTTCAATCTCGACTTCAATGTCATCTTTGAAGATGCATGCTATGCCCCCTGCTCTGCCTGATCGGTTAAGTGTCCTTATTTTAAAGCCTTCGGGAATAGCCTCACATATAGTTGGTGACTCATCGTCGTTGTTAAGCCAAGTTTTTGTGAGGAATATAAGGTCAAATTGGTTTTCTTCTAGCATCATGTTGCATTCGTGTTTGTGTAGTATGAATGAAGATGTGTTTAGTAGGAGGCATCTGAGGCGTGGGCCCTGGTTGTGGGGATTTTTTCCTTGGTTGGTTGTATTGTTATTGTCTGTTTCTCTTTCAATGCGGAAGGTTACGTTCTCCAGGTGAATGTTAGGCGGTGGAGAGATGGGAGGGTCCAGTAGGGGGGTGTTGGATGGGGTTTCCTGGACAAGTTCAAAGGTGTGGTGTATAGTTCTATCCAGTTCTTTTTCTGATTCTTTTTCTGAGTCTTTTACTGAGGTCTTGAGTTTCTTTGATCTTCTTTCTTCGTTATGCATGGCGTCTGTGAAAAGTCTATGCAGTTTGTACATGCTTTTGTCAATGTTTTGTCTTTTTTCTTGAGTACCGTCGGGCAAGGTGATAGGGTCCTTTCCAAATTCAGGATTCTTTTGTTGTTAGGTGTGAAGGTGAGTGTTGGTCTGTTACTGGTTGAGCAGAACTGGAGTTGAGGGGTGTGTGAGATCAGTGAGCTGTGGTTTAAGGGGGGCTTATGTTCTGTGGATCACCCGTGGTGAGGGGTGCTAGGATGGAATGTAGAGGAATTAGATGCATGGTTTAGGCCTTGAGATAGTTTTTGTTGGTATATAGCTGTTCTTTGGTTGTCGACGAGTTTCTTTTTCGATTTCCTGTTGAGTGTAAGGCTTTTGATGAAAGGGGCGATTGTTTCTTTATAGGAGGCTGCTGTAGTTTGTTGTTGGTGTAGATGTCCCGCTTCTTGTAATCTTTCTTCTTTGCGTGTTTTCCTAGCATTGTTCTGCAGTCTGTTTTTCTCCGCACGGTTCAGAGTCCTGGGGGTTGGATCTTTGTCTGCCATCTGTGGGTTTGTTGACATCTGTTGAAGAGATAAGGAGTGCATGGCACGCATGCATGTGGATATTAGTCAGAAGTAAGGGTGATACACAACAGTTGGTTCATATAAGCATGACTGATTTATGTTACTTTTCCATGTTGGCACATCGGTTGGGTGTGTAATGTAGGTCATTCTGAGATGACGGTTAGTGATTGGAGCAGAGCGCTTGCAGTGGTTTGCGATTGAGGTGGTTTGGTTTTTCCAGCGTTGTAGGATGTCATTGATATATTTTGAGTTGATTACAGCTGAATATAGATGACCTTAATTGTCAAAGTTTCGGAGGCTGAAGAGGTATTAGCAAGGTGCATATGTTGAATCGTCGTGTTGTAAAGTAGTTATGTTGTCATGGTTCCAAATGATGCCATTACTTTTTCATTGTAGGTGAAACTTACCGAGTCCTGGTGTTGCAAGTGCGCTAAGTTAAGGTTTTTGGCTCATATGAGGATTGTCCTGTGGTTATCTAAGAACAGTGTGAAGATTATGTATGGTGTTAGTGTTTCTCCTGTCTGGTTTGAGCGATGCATGTGTAGTTGGCCAGAGAGAGGGGGGATACCGTGTGCTCTGTATAGGTGAAGAATGTTATGCTGATAGACCCTAGAGATTTGGCCTATTGTCTCGGTGGGATCTATGAGGGCAACTGCTCCAAGGGGTATAAGGAGGGATTGGGTGATGACGGGTAATTGTGTGCGATAAAATGTATCCCCAAAACGTCTTGTGACCAATGAGGAGGAGGTATCAATACCGGGTAATACTAGGATGGGATTGTTTGTATTAATATCTGTCATTGTATTGCAGTATGCCCATAAGCACTAAGAGTCTTGGGCCCGCGTAACATAGCTCGAGCTAAGACCACGGCTCGATTAGTGGGGAGTGTGAGCCAATGATTTCGACAAGTTTGATCAGTGATCGGCGTGGAGTATTTCATAGCCCTTTGGTAAGTCAAGGTGACAAACATAATCCTGTCGACAAAGTATCTACACAGAGAATGGTTTATATCATCCGGTTAAGTCTGGATTAAACTCAACAGCTGTGACGTATATGGAGGAAGGGGAGGGGCCAGGAACCCAATGGGATAAAGAGGGAGGTGTTG
Source organism: Eurycea guttolineata (assembly GCA_035583075.1). Lineage (NCBI taxonomy): Eukaryota > Metazoa > Chordata > Amphibia > Caudata > Plethodontidae > Eurycea > Eurycea guttolineata. The sequence continues at coordinate 6,922 of JAXCLM010048855.1, read as the reverse complement.
GCAGTGGCAGAATGAGTGGGTAGTGTACCCTCCTGGCCCTGGCAGCAAGCACTGGAGACGTAGAAGAACGTTGGGGAGGGTAGGGAGTAAATCGGGAGGGCTTTCAGGTGCTCTAGTTGAGCATCATATATGATGCAATGGCCTGACTAACCATGCGTTTGGCCATGGATGCTAGGGAAATCATACGATGTGGCCAAGATTTCACCGTTAACACCTATAGGGGTGGCCATCGACCAGGCAGGTCCATAGACAGTTGCTAGCGGTTAAGCATAAGGGGGTGGGGGGAAATAGCATAGGGAGAGATGTGCAATGGGCAGAGTGAAGGTTTGTACATTGGAGAAGTTAATTTTACCTGAGAGTGGATAAATATATGCTTAACCATCTCCGTAAACAGCCCCGTTAACAGCCAGGATCGTTGTCCTTAGCTGGCTGTCCTTTGCTGTTGTGGACGCCCAGGCTGGACGCCCTGTTTCCTACATATTTATGCTCCGCCTTTTCCCCAGAATGCCCTGTTTTGCCCTACCCTCCTCCTATATGTATGGTTAAGGCCTCCCCTTCCTCTGACCTTAGAGGGTCGCCATTTTGTTGCAGGTAATTTCTAATTCTACTTTCAAAAATGGTGGCATCGTGTGTAAAATATTCTTCTGGTCATGTGAGTTGCATTTAATTCCTGACTTTATAATGCCCAATTTGTCTCAAGGATGGTCGAGTCTTTTTGGGTGTCTGAGTCTTTGGGCATGTTTGCATTTACAAATGTTTCGCCTGTTTGGCCTTGTGTGTGTGGGCCCATTTTTTTGTTCCCTTGCATTTCTGCCTCTCTCTTGTGTGCCTCGCCCTTGAACTTTCTGCCCCTCTGCTCTCGCTGACCCAGCTCCGACTTGTGGTCAAGGAATCATGCACGGTCATTTTTAAGCTTTATGCACTTTTTCCCAGCTGTATAATTGCCTGCCATACCTCCCCTCTGCGCTGTGTCTAATAGGGTTTCTATTGGTACCATTCGCGTTGCCACTGTCATTGTTAAAAAAACATAGTAAATGGTGGCACTCAGTTTCAAAAAATTAAAAGCTTGAAAAAGTCAAATAGACTTAGTTGAACGTTGGAGCAGCACTTTAGAAGTACCGTTGGTTTGACGGTGCTGTAAAACTGAAAGAAGTACACAATTGCTGTGAGACACGTGCGCTCTCAGTAGCCTTCAAAGAAGGGACTTGGAAGTATAGTAGAGTGCTTGAATCATATGATAACTTTACTTTAAAAATGAAGTTCTCCGAAAGACGAGGCATAAACAGTTTTCATTAGGATTCTTCCATATTTAATCCTCATATGTTAAAGATTTCAATTTGTATAACGAAAATGGCATCACTGCGTGATATCTTAAATAATAAGTTGTGTCTTCATGAAATTCACCAGGTAAATCACAATGGTTCAACAGAACATTTCTTTAACATCGATCATCATGTGCTACTAGTTTCACCCGCACCGCGGGTTTCGTCAGGCACTGCAAACAAAACGAAAAATCTAGATAAATGAATAGTACTAACTTTTAAAGTACCAGTTATAGAGCATAATTACGCGATATGTAAGAGGCCCTAATCAAAAGAAGGAAGATTAAACATTCTAAATACCTGAAAGATGTTGTTTTGAAGCATAAAACTGAAGTGCTTTCAAGCACGAAAACGCCGGCTTACATGCGGCAGCATCGCGGGCTCGCGCTATTCACCAACTAAGAAGCTAAATAGCCGCCAGTCACGTGCCATGTATTGGAATGCGGAAGCGTGCGTGAAGGTGACGCACGCAACCAGGTAATGTATTAGCAATGTGAATTACAAGGCAAGTAAACGGAACGGCAATGACTATGTACACATGAGATAAAGTCAGTTACCATACATGCAGTTACAGTGGATGAGGGTAAGTATTCACAGTATAGTCTAAAACATCAAAACATTTCGATAAATGAACATAGAAAGAGGACAATATTACACAGAAAGATATAAAAAGCAATAGGTCTTATGATGCAATATGGAAAAATATTAAAATTCCACTAGATATTCATTCAATGGTTAGTTTGTAAAGTAGTACATATCATTTTCATTCGATGGTTTGTAAAAAACAGTACATATCATATTCAGGAGATAGCAACATACATGGAGGGTTATAGCAGCGTACGCACGTCAAATCGATCATTCATCCCTCCCGGGAAACTGCTATCCAGTTTCTTGATCCAAAACATTTCTTTTTGTTTGAGAACTTTAACTCGATCTCCTCCTCTAGGGCTTTTCAATACACAGTCGAGGAATATAAACCGAACCTGGTTCGCATTATGATTCATATTCACAAAATGTTGGGCAACACTGGATTTCATGTCATGGGTTCTAATGGCAGTTTTATGTTCTGCTATCCTCTTTTTAACCGTTCGTTTGGGTCTCACCTACATAAATTTGTCCACAAGAACATTTAATAGCATGTACCGCAAAGGTAGTTAAACATGTAGCATAGACCTTCAATGGAATTTTCTCCCCTGTGTTGGAGTGACAAAAAACATTACCTCGAATAATGGAGCTACATTGGGCACAGCCCAAGCAGGGAAATGTACCTCGTTTGGGGGTTGAAAAAGTACCTCGTTCATCATATATTGTAGCATCTGCTCTGACTAGTGTATTGGCTAGGCTGGGGCCCTTTTTAAACGCTATAATAGGTTTCTCCCAGCTAAAGGTCAATGTAGGGTCATCTTTAAGAATATCCCAGTGTTTTAACAGAATATTACAAACTTTGTAGCCAATATTGGTAAATGTAGTAGTAAATACAACTCTCTCAGTACTGGCTTTCGTTTGTACCTGCAACAATTGTTACCGGCTACGGAACTTCAGTTTATCTCTTGCCTGTTTGACAATGTCAATGGTATAACCACGTTCAATAAATCTTTGCTGCATCTCTTCGGCCCTAGCTTCGAATACGACGGGATCTGAAACAATTGATTTAAGTTGCACAAACTGACTAAAAGGTAGAGAGTGTTTGGTTGCAATGGGGTGAAAACTCGTACCCATCAATATACTATTCATATCAGTAGGTTTTCTATACAGGGCAAAGGTTAATCCACTGTCTGTGGGATGTACCGTTGTGTCTAAGAAGTTAACATAAGGTTGCCCTATGTTTAAAGTGAGTTTCAGCGGTTAACTGCTAGTGTTAATCTGATCTACAAGGGCTATCAATGTAGAGACGGTCATTGTTAAACATTGTGCAATCTGTAGGCAATCTAAGCTGCTCGTGCTTTGTATACTATAATTTATTGCAACCGACTGCTGTTCACCGCCTTTTAAACAGTTTCAGACATTTCATTTTGCTCCGCCACAAATCAGTTCTGAATGGTGCAGTCTATAGGCTGCGCATTATGAGTTAGTTTCGCCTTATCAAGTTAAAAACATGATGTAAGATATACGCTACACATTTCATTCGCTCCGCTGCAAATCAATTCAGAAAGATGTAATCTATATGCTGCGCATTATGTGCAGCGTCTTATTAAACTGTTTCAGACATATCATTTGCTCCGCCACCAATAAATAAAAACATGATGCACTCTGTACGCTTCACAATTCATTAGCTCCGCCACAAATCAGTTTCGAATGATGCAATCTATACGCTGTGCCTTGTGAGTGTATACAAACTGCTGACCTAGGCAAACTACTAATGACGCTAGCATCCATCCTCACGTTTTCACAACATCCATGCACTCGCTGCGATTTGTTTCCTAGACGGTCTATCTTCCCCCACCATATCTTGGTTTGCATATCGTAGGCCGTACTCTTTCGCTGCGTTTTCCATTAATTAGTTTGAGCCAGAGCTGCCTTTACTCTTCGTGCTCTGCTCAGTTTGCATAGATACTTTTTTTTTATTTTAGCTGCATTACACCCTTCATATTCACCCGCCCAATGCGCCACCCTTTCCCTTTAATTAAGGATCTATCGAGTAGAGCCTAGCACTTATGAGCTGGCCTGTGGTTACCTTTGTCTTCGGTGATCGTCCACGAATAATTATGCTCGCCTGTTTGTAGTGGGCTCTCTCAAAGTTCAGGCTGCTGCAATGATCGGCGTTAACCTCGATTATCAAAGCAGAAGTTGTATTTGGCCTAATTTAAAGGTGCAGTACACTCCACTGTCTTCATTTTTAATTTTAAGCTTTCATACCTTCGCAAATTCTATCACATTTTTTTTCATTCTGTGGACTTATCTATGGATAGAGAATTTGGGTTGTTGCAGGGAGCCAGAGGGACGGTGCCACAGATCCAGAGGCAGGGCAGAGTACTCAGAACAGGCGTTGTGTTAGCCAGACAGGCTCCAACCCCGGGGCAGCGCGTAAAGCACCCTATACTCTTGTGATCAAGTGGTAGCCACCTAGTGTCACTGTGGGTACCACTGTCTAGTCACAAGATGTCACATTCAGGGGACCGCGGCACACATACAACATACATGTAACATAAATATATATGGACCCCCAAGGAGGGATCCTTAGGCTAAAGAGACCAGGCCAAGAGGTACAGTACAAATAATATTTATTGACACCAAGAGAAGAAAAGGAAGCAAAGGGACAATGTGTGCACACAGAAAATACACAAGGGTGCAGGGTGGTTGACAGCACCAGTTACAGGGCACCTAATTACATGGGTGCATGGAAAAGAAGATGCAGTCATGACAGGTAAGTGAGAAGTGGCTACGGTGAGTATAAATGCAGTACACAAGGAGTACTCAGGCTACCTAGACATAAATGCCACAATCTATGCCACCAGAGCTGAGAGTTGGATACAAGTAGGTACCCAGAGATACATCAGAGACCTGGCAATCCTGGGGGGAAAACAGCAGGTCAAGAGATACAAAACTACAGTTGATATGTATATACAGTAGGAAGCCCTTTACTATACTACTAGGTGTAGAAGCTTGGGGCCAGAACGCAGCCTGGGAGAGGCTGGCCAGGAGCAAACCTGGGGACAGAAGCTACACCCATACCCCTAGGGACCCTGGGAGCAAGGGCAGCGGGGTTATGCTGGCTAAGGGCAAGGCACCTTAGCGGCCAAGGAGGGCAGTAACCAGAGCATGTGAGAGACCAGAGAGCGGTGGTGGGACGGAGACAGAGGGAGAGAGAAAAGAAGATACCTGAAATGGGTGTGCGGAGAGCCTGGCAAGTGAGGGCTATGAGCGCCTTGCAGGCAGGCTTGTTACAGGGGGTAACGCTAATATGCCCCACTGGGCCGGGCATCTGTGGGTGCTTGGGTGGCTCTGTCATGGGAGCCCAGGGTACTACAGCCAGACTTTGAGGGCGGCCAGGATGATTTGGGGTGCCTGTGGGGCTGGTCACTGATGGAACCCGGAAGTAGCTAGCAAGCGCAATAGCGCGTGCTGGGGAGAGGACAGTGCCCTAGGCCTCACGGTGGCTGGGCGATGGCCCAGTCTAGGGCCCTTAGGGAGCAGGAGGTGGGCCTGGGAGCGGCCGAGGGAACTGGCGAAGTTAGGGCCCTGGGTGGGGGCTCTGCAAGGCCTGGCCGGGGAGAGATGGGGTTAACCATGCCCATCGCTTGGGCTTGAGAGAGGCAGGACCAAGGCCATGTGGAGCCGTTAGCGGTTTCTACTCCTGTTAGGGCCTCTGTGGCCACCCATGAGTGGGGCTTGAGGCGAGCGGCGGGCAGAGGCGCTGCCATCTGACAAGGGCCAGTTGCAAGCGATGATAGAGGCGGGAGGGACTGGTGTCACTGGCGGGTCGGGGCTCGCAACGAGGTGTGGGGTGGGGCTGCGGGCTGGTGCCACAAGGCAGGCACACACTGCAGTGCAGTGGCCGGAGCAGGCGGCGGCTGTTGCCAATGGTGCTGTGCTGCATCTCAGTGAGTCAGGGAAGGCCGTGTGGGTACTGCGTGTTACAGCACCGCGAGGGTGCGGGGCCTATACCGGTGGGGCAGGACTGGCACTGGGCCAGAGGAGGGCCAGTGGGCGTCGGGCGACTCTGGGAAGGGGAGCAGGGAGCGAGCGCCCGAGGCTGGCCAGTGGGCTGGGGCAGGACGCAGTGCACAGGGGATGGCGCCGGCTTGTGAGGTGGGGCCGGCGGCAGGAGACTGCCTTACAAAGGCCGTTGGTGTGGGGCATGCGCTGCCAGCGCATGTTTGGGGGCTGTCGGGCTGGCTGCAGGGGCGTGGTGTGGCCTGGTCGTTGTGGGGGTTGGGGCTCCCCGTCCATGGGGTTTCCCGGGGCCCTGCGGCTCTCTGAGGCCGATGGTTGGGCAGATGGGGCCGGCGCTTTTTGTGTGGGCTGGTGCGGGGGAGGCCGGGGCCGTTGTGACGCCCCTCGGGGCTCAGGGCTCCATAAGTGCCCTCGTGGGGCAGGGGCACCTGTGCGGGGCATGCTGTGTGGCTGTGGAGCCAGCTGGCAACGCTGTGCAATGCGGGGAGGTGCTGCTGGGGATGGTGCGGGCTGTCGGGGCACACCCGCCGATCGCGGGCGCCTCTGGAGCTGGTGGCTGGGCAGAGACTGTGGGGGAGGGGAAGGTTGGAGCGGGTGAAGCGCATGGGTTTCGCCCGCTATTTAAATTAATGCCGGTTGCCGGTGGGGGACGGCAGCCCCATGCTGCTGGTGCTGGGGCAGGGGTTGCAGGCTGAGGCCGCATGGGCCTTCGGCCCGCTGTTTTAAATGGTGGCGCCCCTTAAGGGCGCCACCAGCAAGAATGCCCAGGGTGGGGGATGGCGCCCCCTGTACACAACGGGCCGGCCCTGAGCCCAACTGGTGCAGGGTCTCCCTGGTGCCTAGTGGGCCCATCTGGGCCTTCCCTGGCTCTAGTGGGGCCCCTGGGGGCCAGGGACTTACCTTTGGAGCGAGCGTGCTCCCTCCTTGGCTTCTCTGCCGGTCACCGGGGCTGGAATGCCCTGGTGACGCAGTTCTGGGCCTTTGCC
>JAXCLM010047744.1:0-10360 GCA_035583075.1 Eurycea guttolineata | reverse complement strand
CAAGCAGGGGAGTCTTACAATCGTTTTATTCATAGGGGCTTCAAACGCAGTATATTAGATCCAGCATATGCTAGGGCTAGTAAGATCAATCGTCCAGATCTCCTTTTAGACAAAAATACTGAGGACCAACCCAACAAACCACGCCTCATCTGCAAATACTCTGACCAACACAGTCAAATCTCAAACATTATACATAGCAGATGGGGGATTCTGAGGGAGGACACCGACCTTGAAACTGCACTTGATATGGCACCAGCCATCACTTTTTCCAAACTACCCACCCTTAAAAACATTCTCTCACACAACTCGCGTACCAAAACAAAAACCAACTGGCTCACAGCAAAAAACCAGGGCTTCTATCGATGTGGCGCAAAGGTATGCCTTTGCTGTGGCATAGCAGCCCATAATACAAGAACTTTTAGCTTCAATCTAAGCAAAATATACACCATCAGAGAGAAGATCAACTGCAGCTCAACTTATGTCATTTACTCTATCACCTGCTCATGTAACAAGACTTATGTCGGTAGTACTATCAGGGAGTTGAAATTACGTGTACTTGAGCATAGACGTGGCATAATAAACAACGATCCAAAACAACAACTGTCACAACATTTTTTCACTCATCACAACTCAAAACCTGATTTCACATTTTTCGGATTCGAAATGATTACTCTTAAAGGTACACCTGACGAAAAGGAAGCTATGCTTAGAAGCAGAGAAGCTGCCTGGATCCACAGGCTTGACACTAAAAAATCAGGGTTGAACAAGGATTATGAATGGTATAACTGTTTGTAAACATCACATTTATACGTAATCCATGATACCACATGCTGCTCATCATATTCAACTTTTCTTATTGATGGGTGTCCACAATGTATCCATTTTTATACTGGTCACTTGTCATAAGATTTCTCTCATATTTTGCATTACTCGCCATCTTTCGTGCTATTCTGTACTGGTGCCATTATTTCCCTATAAATAACATGTATATCTATCTGCTCTACTACTGTTTACAGTTGGCATCAATTATTCTGTAACTACTGTTTATGCTTCCTATTCTCAATATATCCCTAAATTGAGTTTTGAGCTTATTTCAAACCCAGGTTTATCCACTAGCTTTGTTCTCCGGCCTCGTACGTAAGACATCACGTTTCATGCATATATCCATATTCTCTATAGATACTCTTGCTCATAATCTTTTGCCACAGGTGTTTTCTTTCCACATCCACCATGTTTGTTATCTCTGCTTTCCAGTTGTCTTATTCACCCTATTTGGTGCACGGTCATTCCGTAGTTACACGCACCTTGTCTACTACCAACATGGCCGCCCGCTCACTTAACATACGTTACAGCTCACGGCGAGGCCCAGACACGCCCATCGGACCTGTCACTCCTTGCCACCCTTTCATTGGTTCCCTGCACAATTCTGTCCACATATCAACACGCCCATCAAACATGGCCGCTCACTCTTTACCTGGTTCCGGACCTGTGCACACGCTGTCTCCAGCCAGCATTCAGGTGAGATTCTTGCGCCACCAACATGTTACTAGGATTTGGGATCTCTGAACTCTAGCTTACTCTGCGTCATTTTCTAATATCTTTCCAGATTGGCCGCATCACAGGATTTGCCTGTGCGCCTCATTATGTAAGCTTTGCCTCATTCTCATTCACTTACTCATGTACCCTCACCTTCACTTCACCAATTTTCATTGTTCGTTTTTTTGCTTTGTCTTGTTATTTCAGTATTATCACTCACGCTCGTGCGTTGTACTCTGGTAAGTCCAGTTTACTTGATCTCTGATTGTCATTCTTACAGTCATCCATAGTTGGTCCATACGCACAGGGCACCGGTTTCACTCATGCTGTTAACATGTGAGTGGTTCAGCACTGCATGTTACACTCTACTCAGTGATAACATTACTCACATCCATTATTACACTCACAACGACATCCATACCTGTCACTCTTGTGACAACTATCTTATCATTTCCATCTCATTGCACTATCGTGGGCTCTATACTTGGCCGGAGAGACCTAGCCCTGGATAGCCAGCCTGAACCCCCCTTTTCTGCTTCCAGGTTGGTCTGTGGTTTTAGTGCTTGCTTTGCACTGTTTTCACGATTTGGCCCCGGATATGAGGTGTTTTTGGTTTTTAACTCTTTTGTCGATCGTTTTACAATATGTTTTATTAATATTTCCTAAACTACAATTATATTGTTTCTGTACTCAAGGTACTTGATGTCCTCTTGTTGAAATTGTTACTTGCGCCGCTCTGAGGAGGGATCGCGGAGATCCGAAACGGCCGTCAGCGGTACTGAAGATCATTATGAACAATCTCATAACAGAATGCTGTATTTCTCTTTGTATTGCACAATCCAAATGACCATTGTATTCATGTTCTGTTACATGTATAAACCTAAAGTGCTCCTTATTTTCTATCTTGGTTACCACAATGAACACTTGACATGTTAAAAAACTCTATTTCTACAGTGTATGAATTACAATGAAGATTTGTTCTCTATACAATACACTGAAAAAGTGGTGGTACCAATCCCTCTTGTGGTTGTCTCTTCCTTCAAACTAACAGTCAGCACGGTTATTGTGCTGTTCTCTTGATTTGCATTGTGTGCCACAAAGGTGTTTTGTGAACATTTTTCCAGTTGGATGTAACTATCCCTCTCCATGGTAGTACGTTCTAACACACCCTTTAGACGAGAATATATCTTTGGTGTTGCCACACCACCAGTTCTGTTCGATTTGCTCACATTTGTGTACACTGTGTCATGACACAGGCATTTAAGACATAAATATTTATCTATTTGACACAGCACTGATGAATCTACTAATGTTGTGTTTTTCTTTTCTTTTCTTTTTCTATTCTACAAAGAGTCTACCCTTGTGGACACACATTGCAGACATCCACATTATGGAACAACTCTTTAAAGATAGGGATGCACTGATTAATGTGACATTCTCTAGCTCCAAACCCCAAACACCTCATGACAGTGGGCCCTCTCACACTAAAACCCCTGCCCAACTTTATCTATCCCTTGAATATGCCATCATTAACGAGATGGCTTACTGGTGGGAGGTCCAGTCACTCACCAAATATCTAGAGGGCAAACGAATACCTAGAGGTCTCAGAGATTTCCTGTTTCCCAATATCAAGCTTTTGAATGACAAGAGAGCCTTAATGTGGGAAGAGAACCATGTCACACATGGTCTCAATATGCTGGACATGCTCATCGCATGGAATGAAGAAGATAGGTTAATTGAAGCTGCCAAAATAGAAAAAATCAAAAAGGAAATAGCTGACCTTAATCTCCCAGAAGCAACAACCACCAAAAACCAGGCCATTCTTGATAAGCAGATCAGGGCTTTCCATCTGGATACCCAAGGTAAAAAACAAAGGAAATATTATCGTGACCAAATAGATTATAAACAGGGACGTATATACACCTTTCACAGAAAGTACGATAGATGGTACACTAAACCGAATGATGAAAGCAAACCCAGTCAAGAAGAATCCCTAACTGAATCAGATGCTAGCTCCGACAATGATAGCTCTAGACCCGAGAACACTCTTCCACGCTCTAAAACATTCATGAAAGAAGTAGCTCTTTTACGGAAAGGCCAACTCACTACATTGCCTAAAAAGAAACCCCAGCAGCCCTCTACCTCTAATCCCACACCCAATCCCAATCCTAATGTTCCTCTACAAGCTCAGAGACCCAACACGAGACGAAACCAGCAACAGCAACAACAACAGCCTAACAAAGGTGAGAATATAACCAAAAAACCAGATTCTCTTGTCATTAATTTATCTGAATATGACTTATCATTATTTGAAGAACAGGTTTTGAATTATGGTTTATCTTTCAGTGTTTCTAGACCATGTGACTTTACACAACTACAAATTGACTTTTATCAGTTTGTACGGAGGATTAAGCTTCTCAAATATTTCACAACACACACATACAACAATAGTGAAGTTACCATGCAAACACTGTCAGAAATGACTCTGAAAGAGGTCCAAGATATGGAACTCCTTCTCTCACTCAACCCTGAAGACAATTCCAACCCTATTACTCTAGAGACAATAATGTCAGATCTCAATATTGACCACACAGCATCAATTGACAGCACGCTTAGAAATAAATCCAAGTTTGTGCCACAATTCCCACCGGGCAATAAGATAGACTTATTTTATGAAGTAGTATCAAGGGATCTTGATGCGCTTCGAAAACAGACCTATGAAAACATGTCACTAGGCCCAACCAACCTCTCTAGAGAAGAAAATTTGGCTCTCAACAAATTAAAAAACAATTATGATATAAGAATTTGTGAGGCTGACAAAGGTGGCAATATAGTGATCCTGGACACTACTGTCTATAACCAACTAGGGAATCTCGAACTTTCAAAATCTGACTGCTACAAGAAGCTTGCCAACAATCCTACATCTGCCTTTAGGTCTGAGCTGTCTGATAAACTTGATATGTGGCTTCGCATGGGAACTCTTACCACACAAGAGGTACAATATCTCAAACCAACATCCCCAAGAACTCCATACATTTACTTCCTGCCCAAAATCCACAAGGGAATTCTACCCCCACCTTGTAGACCTATCATATCAGGAATAGGAGGGCTCTCAGAACACCTTGCAGAACTTGTTGACAGTCATATCTCTAAAATGGTCCCCAGCCAAAAGGGACACATAAAAGATACGAAACACTGTCTACAACAACTAGACAAACTTACTCACATACCAGGGGATATACTTGTTTCCCTTGATGTCGTATCACTTTACACATCAATTCCACATTCTAAGGGACTGGAGGCAATCAACTACCACTTTAGAGAATACTCTGCAAGCTTTCTCAACCTACGCAATATGTTAGTTGCTATGATTCACTTCATCCTCACGCATAACTATTTCACATTCAATGGGCAAATCTTTTTACAGACCCAGGGTACCGCTATGGGCAGCAAAATGGCGCCATCTTATGCCAACCTATTTGTCTCCTACTTCGAACAAACCATTGCTTGGCATGAGCGCCTCTCGGACTATACGCAACACATAGTGTTCTGGGGACGCTACATAGACGATATTCTCATCATCTGGAGAGGGAGTCTAGCCAAATTGGAAAAATATGTCAATATACTCAATTCCAATGACTTTAATCTCCAATTCACCATGCAAACCAATCTCCATAGACTAATTTTTCTCGATCTTGAGATATTCATTGATGGTGACAAGCATCTGAGTCGTACTTTCAGAAAACCGACTGCAGTCAACTCAATCCTACATTACAAATCGTCTCACCCAGTTTCATTGAAACGCAGTATTCCCTATGGTGAGTTCCTACGCTTCAAGCGTAATTGTAGCACTGAGCAAGATTTCAAAAAACAAGCAGGGGAGTCTTATAATCGCTTTATTCACAGAGGCTTTAAACGTAGCGTATTAGATCCTGCATATGCTAGGGCTAGTAAGATTAATCGTCCTGATCTCCTTTTAGACAAAAATTCTGAGGATCAACCTAACAAACCACGCCTCATCTGCAAATACAGTGACCAACACAGTCAAATTTCAAACATTATACGTAGCAGATGGGGGATTCTTAGGGAGGACACTGACCTTGAGACTATACTTGATACAGCACCAGCCATCACATTTTCCAAACTACCCACCCTTAAGAACATTCTCTCACATAATTCACGTACCAAAACTAAAACTAACTGGCTCACAGCAAAAAATCAGGGCTTCTTTCGGTGCGGTGCAAAGGTTTGCCTATGCTGTGGCATAGCAGCCCATAATACAAGAACCTTCAGCTTTAATCTAAGTAAAATCTACACCATCAGAGAGAAGATCAACTGCAGCTCAACTTATGTCATTTACTCTATTACCTGCTCATGTAACAAGACCTATGTCGGTAGTACTCTCAGGGAACTGAAATTACGTATACTCGAGCATAGACGCGGTATAATAAACAACGATCCTAAACAACAGCTGTCACACCATTTCTTCACTCATCATAACTCAAAACCTGAGTTCACCTTTTTCGGATTCGAAATGATTACTCTTAAAGGTACACCTGACGAAAAGGAAGCTATGCTTAGAAGCAGAGAGGCTGCCTGGATCCACAGGCTTGACACTAAAAAGTCAGGGCTGAACAAGGATTACGAATGGTATAATTGTTTGTAAACATCACTTTTGTATGAAATTCATGATACCATATGCTGCTCATTACATCTATCAATTTTCGCATTGATAGATCTCCACAGTTTACCCAATTTATGCTGGTCACATGTTATAAGATTTCTCTCATGTTTTGTATTACTGCTATCTTTCGTGCAACACTGTACTGGTGCTATTATTCCCTCATTAATACCACACATGTCTACTTAATCTACTTCTGTTTACAGTTTGCATCATGTTTTTTGTATCTACTGTATTTACTTTCTGTTCTCAATATCCCCAAATTGATCCACTAATTTATTTTTAACCCAGGTTTATCCATTGCTCTGTTCTCCGGCCTCGTACCACAGACACTCTGTTTCACGTATCCATCCTTTTTGTCTATAGATATTCATGCTCATAATCCTCTGCGTAGGGCTTTCTCGTTAAGTATACACCATGTCTGCTATTGGTGCTTTATATGTGTAATTCTTCCCATTTACGTCCGGTTTAACCCGCGATCACACGCGCCTTGTGCACTACCAATATGGCCGCCAGATAGCCCATAGATTACAGCTACCGCTAGGCCCAGACACGCCCCCTAGGCATGTCACTTCTTACCATCCATCCATTGGTCCCTAGCACAGCACTGCTCGTATTTAAAGACGCTCATCCAACATGGCCGCTCACTGTATACCCGGTTCCGGACTTGTGCACTCGCTGTTTTCAGCCAGCATTTAGGTAAGATTCTTGCGCCACCAGTATGATAACAGGACTTGGTTTCTTTTAATTCTAGCTCACTCTGCGCCTTCTATTACTATTTTATAGATTAGCCGACACTCAAGAAGTCTCCTGTGCGCCTCAACATGTAAGCTGTTTCTCATTTCCATTCACCTACTCATGTATTCTCAGTCGTTTCTCACCTCATTTCATTGCCCATTCCGCTTTTTCTTGTCATTCCAGCATTATTTACACGCTCGTGCATTGTTCTTTGGTAAGTCCAGTTCACTTGACTTCAGATTGTCGTTCTCACAGTTAGTCACAACTGGTCCACACGAACAGGTCACGGGCTTTACTCAAACTGTTTACATGTAAATGGCTTTGCACTTCATGTTATACTTGAGATCATTGCTCACATTCATCATTACACTCACAACGACATTCACAACCTTTCACTTTTAACGAAATCCATTTCCATTTTTCATCCCACTGCACTACCGCGGGCTTATTTCTTGGCCGGAGACACTTAGCCCTGGATATCCAGCCTGCACCCTCCTTTTGCTTATTTGACATTTACAGGTTGGTCTGTGGTTTTAGTGCTAGCTTTGCACTGTTTTCACGATTTGGCCCCGGATATGAGGTGTTTCTTGTTTTAATCTGCTCTATTATAATTTCTTTGTCGAACGTCTTTTACAACATGATTTTACTTTGTTCTTCTAAACTACAATTATATTATTTCTGTACTCAAGGTACTTGATGTCCTCTTGTTGACATTGTTTCTTGCGCCGCTCTGAGGAAGGATCGCGGAGATCCGAAACGGCCGTCAGCGGTACTGAAGATCACTTTGAACAATTTCAAAACAGAATACTGTATAAATCTTGTTTGTATTGCACAAATCCAAATGACCACTTTTATTCATGTTCTGTTACATGTATAAACTTTAAGTGCTCCTTACTTTTCTATTTTGGTTACCACAATGAACACTTTATATGTCAAAGAACTTGTATTTTTTCATATCTACAGTGTATGAATTACTATGAAGATTTGTTCTCTACATAATACACTGACAAAGTGGTGGTACCAATCTCTATTGTGGTTGTCTCTTCCTTTAACCAACAGTCAGCACGGCTATTGTGCTGTTTTCTCGATTTGCATTGTGCTCCACAAGAGGCGTTTTTGGAACATATTTCTAGTTGGATGTAACTATCCATCTCTATGGTAGTACGTTCTAACACACCCTTTAGTCGAAAATATCTCTTTGGTGTTGCCACACCACCTGTTCTGTTCAATTTGCTCATACTTGTGTACACTGTGTCATGACACAGGCATTTAAGACATATATATTTACCTATTTGACACAGCACTTATGAATCTATTAATGTTGTGTTTTTCTTTTCTTTTGTTTTTTTGTTTATTAAAGAGCCTACCCTTGTGGACACACATTGCTGACATCCACACCATGGAACAACTTTTTAAAGATAGGGATGCACTGATTAATGTGACATTCTCTAGCTCCAAACCCCAAACACCTCATGACAGTGGGCCTTCTCACACTAAAACCCCTGCCCAACTTTATTTATCACTTGAACATGCTATTATTAACGAGATGGCTTATTGGTGGGAAGTCCAGTCACTCACTAAATATCTAGAGGGTAAACGAATACCCAGAGGACTAAGAGATTTTCTGTTTCCTAATATTAAGCTTCTGAATGACAAGAGAGCCTCATTGTGGGAAGAGAATCATGTTACACATGGTCTCAATATGCTAGACATGCTCATTGCATGGAACGAAGAAGACAGGTTAATTGAAGCTGCCAAAATAGAGAAAATCAAAAAGGAAATAGCTGACCTCAATCTCCCAGAAGCAACAACCACCAAAAACCAAGCCATTCTTGATAAGCAGATCAGGGCTTTCCATCTGGACACTCAAGGTAAAAAACAAAGGAAATATTATCGTGACCAAATAGATTATAAACAGGGACGTATATACACCTTTCACAGAAAGTACGATAGATGGTACACTAAACCGAATGATGAAAGCAAACCCAGTCAAGAAGAATCCCTAACTGAATCAGATGCTAGCTCCGACAATGATAGCTCTAGACCCGAGAACACTCTTCCACGCTCTAAAACATTCATGAAAGAAGTAGCTCTATTACGAAAAGGCCAACTCACTACATTGCCTAAAAAGAAACCCCAACAGCCCTCTACCTCTAACCCTACACCCAATCCCAATCCTAAAGTTCCTCTGCAAGCTCAAAGACCCAACACGAGACGAAACCAACAACAGCAACAACAACAACAACCTAACAAAGGTGAGATCAAAACTAAAAAACAAGATTCTCTTGTCATTAATTTATCTGAGTATGAATTATCACCACTTGAAGAACAGGTTTTGAACTATGGTTTATCTTTCAGTGTTTCTAGACCATGCGACTTTACACAATTGCAAATTGACTTCTATCAGTTTGTACGGAGGATTAAGCTTCTTAAATATTTCACAACACACACATATAACAACAGTGAAGTTACCATACAAACACTGTCTGAAATGACTCTGAAAGAGGTCCAAGATATGGAACTCCTTCTCTCACTTAACCCTGAAGACAATTTCAACCCTATCACTCTAGAGTCAATAATGTCTGATCTCAATATTGACCACACAGCATCAATTGACAGCACGCTTAAAAATAAATCTAAGTTTGTGCCACAATTCCCTCCGGGCAACAAGATTGACCTATTTTATGAGGTGGTATCAAGGGATCTTGATACACTTCGGAAACAGACCTATGAAAACATGTCACTAGGCCCGACCAACCTCTCTAGAGAAGAGAATCTGGCTCTTAATAAACTCAAAAATAATTGTGACATAAGAATCTGCGAGGCTGATAAAGGTGGCAATATAGTGATCCTGGACACTATTGTCTACAACAAACTAGGAAATCTCGAACTTTCCAAAACTGACTGTTACAAGAAGCTTACAAATAATCCCACATCTATTTTCAGGTCTGAACTGTCAGATAAACTTGATATGTGGCTTCGCATGGGAACTCTCACCTCACAAGAGGTACAATATCTCAAACCAACATCCCCGAGAACTCCATACATTTACTTCCTGCCCAAAATCCACAAGGGTATTCTACCCCCACCTTGCAGACCTATCATTTCAGGAATAGGAGGGCTCTCAGAACATCTGGCAGAACTTGTTGATAGGCATATCTCCAAAATGGTTCCCAGGCAGAAGGGACACATAAAAGATACTAAGCATTGTCTCCAACAACTAGACAAACTCACTCATGTGCCAGGGGATATACTTGTTTCCCTTGATGTTGTATCACTTTACACATCAATTCCTCATTCTAAGGGACTGGAGGCGATTAACTATCACTTTAGAGAATACTCTGCAAGTTTTCTCAACCTACGTAATATGTTAGTGGCTATGATTCACTTCATCCTCACGCATAA
>JAXCLM010046634.1:0-10393 GCA_035583075.1 Eurycea guttolineata | reverse complement strand
CTATGTAGAGGACGTCATCACCCACGTTCAACAGCAGATGAATGTGCATCTTCCATGGTGCAATGATGTCGCGAGAGTCCATCAGAATTTTTGAATTTTTGGAGTCAGTGTCCACTGGGGCTCAGCAGATGATAGATCCGTAAAGGGGTTGAATGGGGGCATTAACGTACTTGATCTACCTTTAGTGTGATGTTGTGGTGGGTGAGACAAATGTTGAGGCTGTTCTGTAGGCAGGCGTTGAGGATGTGGGCCTCCCCAGCAATACAGGGCTGGAGGGTTGTGAGCTGGCCATGTTGCAGCCAGAGGGCTGGTACGGAGGTGGAGAATGTGAGATGTAGTGCTCACGTAGAGCACGCAACAGCCCAGGCCTCCCTGTGCCGTTGGGTGCAAGTTCTCCAGGTAGTGCCACATGGGCAGGGTGGGAGCGCAGTGGGCAAGGTGTCTTGACTAAACAACACGCTCAAGATTGTGCAATTCCAGCTCAGTCTGCATAGACACCATCGGACACACGAACTCAAAGGGGCACATATTGTGTGAGATTGTACCCAACCAGTAAAATACTCCGCCCAACCTCCAGACAACATGGAACATGAACAGCTCGCATAGGGCAGTCTGCCATGGCGCGGTCAGAGGCACCAGCAATAAAACCATTATTATTATTATTATTATTATTTATTTGTTTCAAGTGCCAACACGCCGAACAAACGGCCTCAGGGCACTGTACACAGACACATCCAACAGACAGTGTTAAAACAAGAGGCAAGGCAGTGTCAGTTTCATAGGCCGGGTCGATTAGTCTCTGCAAGAGCATGGAGGACATACTAAGAAAAGAGGGAAGCATTAATCATTGGAGTTAAAAAGATGTGTTTTCAGTGCACGTTTAAAAGGAGATAGTAGTTCAATAGACTTGATCTCCAAGGGAAGGGCATTCCACAGCGTAGCGGCTGCGGATTCAAAAGCTGCGGCACCAAGTTTTTTTAGGCGGAAACGAGGCACAGCAAGATTCGCAAGCAGGTTCGACCTAAGTGTTCTGCGGAAAGGCGCAGGTTTTACCAAGGACTGAATATAGCGGGGGCAGCATGATGTTGAGCTTTATGAGCCAAGGTCAGTACTTTGTGTTTGATCCTGTCTACGACAGGCAACCAATGCAGTGCACGGCGATTTTCAGAGATGTGAGCACGTCTGGGGGCACCACAGACGGCTCTGACGGCAGCGTTTTGTATGACTTGAAGCCTGTTAGTGACAGTGGCAGAGCAGCCGGCCATCAAACCATTGCAATAGTCGAGCCTGGAGTTGATGTAGGCCCCAGCCACTCTAGCCCGATGTTCCATACTGAGGTACGGGGCAAGTTGGAAAAGCAACCTGTTGATATAGGCGCAAGATGATTTCAGATGGAGTGAGTGGCGGTTCATGTCCAGATGGGAGTCGATGTAACAACCCAAAGTTTTTACAGTTGATAATACTGCAATTGGAACGTGATCGATTAGAAAGTACGCATAGCAGGGATCCAATGATTTTAACTTCTGCGGGGTGCCTACTATCAGTAACTCCGTCTTGCTGGCATTCAGCGCCATGTAGTTCCTGGACATCCAGGCGCTGATAATGCAGAAGACGGAGTTTAGTGTTTCTGCATCGGTCTGGTAGTTACTGGTTAACGGGAAGTAGAGCTGTGTGTCGTCTGCAAAGTTTGTGTACATGAGGCCCTCTGCGTCTAACAGATCAAAGAGGGGCCTCATGTACACGTTGAAAAGTGTGGGTGACAGAACAGCTCCCTGTGGAACCCCACAGGTGATGGGCATGGGTTTAGCAGACGAATTAGGTGTGGCAACTCTCGAGGTTCTATCGGATAAGAAAGACTGAATCCAGGCAGCTGCTGGGGCAGAACAATTGGCAATGGATTGGAGCCTGGTTACCAGGATCTGGTGGTTGACCAAGTCGAATGCTGCAGACAGGTCTAATAATACAAGCAGTGCAGTTTTATTACCATCCACGATTCTGATAAGGTTGTTTTTTAATTCAATGAGCGCTGTTTCCGTGCCATGATTGGCACGGAAACCAGATTGTTTAGCGCCAAGGAGGTTTTGTTGCACAAGGTGCTCCTGAAGCTGAATATATGCAACCTTAACTAAGATTTTTAGTAAAAACATCACGTTTGTGATTGGACGGTAGTTAGTAAAAACAAGAGGGTCCAGGGAAGGTTTTTTCAACAGGGCGGTGACCCAATTGCTGCGGGAACCATGTTTGAGGCAAACGAGGTGTTAATGATGCGCATAATGAGTGGTGCCAAGGTATCGATGTTATCAATCACAACAGTAGCGGGGCAGGAGTCACCGGGACAAGTGGTCGGTCTCATGGACTTTACTATTTTAATTACTTCATCAGTAGAGAATGCATGAAAGTGGAACGGTGAACCATTACCTGGGTATACCCTATTTGTGCTGCCGTCGGCTGCAAGGGGAGGTAGCGTAGATAAATGTGATTCAATGTTAGATAGTAATAGATTAACTTTGTTCAAGAGTGCGGCTTGAACATTTTCACACCACAAATCATCCTTAACAGATGGAGGCTCCACAGCACATGTTTTTTCCTGTAAATCATGAGCGATCTTGAAAAGTTCTCTACTGTCAGAGTTAGCTTTAGAAATACGATCGGCGAGGGCATTTTTTTGGCTGAAATGATTGCTTGCTTATAGACAGAAGCAGCATGGCGATACGCAGCTCTCGTGCTGTCTGAGGGGGAGGTGCGCCAGGCGTGTTCCATTGCCCTTTTGGATTTTCTGGCGACAATGATGTCGTCAGTGAACCAAAAACGAATTTCACCTTTGGGTTTAGGGATTTTCATTTTAACAGGGGCCAATAAGTTGATTGCATTAGTGGTGGCCGAAATGTAGGTGTTTGTAAGTTGTTCAGTGGAATAATGAGGTGGGAGGAGATCGATTTCAGGGGTCATTTGTTGGGCGAAGGCTGTGTGTGTGATGTTTTTCAAATTTCGTTTGGCAATGGGGACTCCCTGAGTCTTAGACTGTTTGAGGGGGGCCGCTGGGAGGAGGCAGTTAAATTGGATAAGGTGATGATCAGTCCAGGGCACAGGTGTGACGCAAGTGTCAGTGATCTTAAGATTTAATGCACAAATCCAATCCAGAGAGTTGCCTTCTCTATGGGTAGGCCCTAAGTCAGATTGTATAAAGCCCAAGGTAAGTAATGTGTTCTGGAGTTCAGTGGCTTTAGGGTCGCGAGGGTCAAATGCCCATAAGTTAAAATCCCCTAGGAGAATGGTGTGAGAAGTAGACTTAGTGCATTGATTGAGCAAGTCCATAAGTTGTTCATCGAATGTAGGGGGGGCCGTCGGAGGACGGTAGAGCAATATGAAAGAGACAGTGGTGTTTGCATTTAGAGTTAGATTTAGCAATACAAGCTCGCAACCAGAGATAGGAGTGGCTCCAGCCTGGTGGATCTGTAAATGGTCTCTAAAGATGATGGCTACACCTCCTCCAATGGAGGCCGATCTATCTACATGAATAAGGTTGTACCCGAAAGGTGTAGCAAGTTGAGCGGCATGTTCCGCCGCCTCATGTAACCAGGTCTCCGTAATGAATAAGGCGTCTATACTTTCGCTAGTGATGGTGTCATTGACATCTATAGCATGAGCGACCAAAGAGTGTGCATTAATCAATGCTAAACGTAATAGATCTTGCACGTGAGTGGATGTTGAAGTGCTAAGCAAAGGAACATCAGGTGTTAAGTGTATCATGGGCGGCATTAGTTGGGGTTCCTCCGGGGAGGATACGAGGGGGGGAGACATGGTGGCTGGGATGGCATTGTCCACTGTTCCGAGAATTGCGCCAGTTGGGGAAATCAAAGTAGACAGTTCATGTGCGGCAATAGGAGTGGCAATGGATTGGCTGTCCGCCAAAATGGCATCTCTAAAGCACATTTGACCTGTATTAGGAACATAGATTTTGGCAAGTGTATATAAAACATTTGCTATTGTGCATTTTAAAAAGAGGAAGCGGCCTTCAGGATCAATTAATGTTTGCTGGTAAGTAATTGACTGTCCTTTGCTAATGAGTATGGTGGTTCCGGCTGTCTTAGTTAGTGAATTGGAGTGGAATTGTTGTGGGAACTGGGAATGCTTCATACGGATATTATCTCTCTTAAGGAGATGTGTCTCCTGTAGAAAGCACACCCCTGGTCCAAAGGAAACCAGTTCACGAAACAGTTTAGCTCTTTTGAGGGGTGCATTGAGGCCTTTGACATTATAGCTGATAAATTGTAGTGTCGACATGATGATTTATTTTTAGGCACGTGGATTCCAAACCTTCCGATTCTCCCACTCATTCCCCCACCTCCATCCCCCACCCCAAAATGTGTTGCTCTCCGTGGTTAGTACATCATGAAGCAATTGAGTCGATAAAACATTAAAAAGTAAAACTTGTAACAAATACCTATAAAATATAGGTAGTGACCCTTATGGGGTCGTATTGAACTAGACAACATTGGTGATTATTGAACCAAAGAGGTTTGAGAGCGTGCAACAGTGACGGTGTTGTATTGAACTATCTGCAGCTCCTCTTTCCCATGCAACTCCATCGCCCCGCCCACCATCTGATCATGCCAGCATAATAGTTATGCATAACCACAACAGATAGCTATTGTAGTATATGGGTTCTGTCCTTAGCTGTTACTTATCCTTTTCTTGTGTTGGGGTAGCTGCCCGTGGGGATTCTCTCCAGGCCCCTCGACCCTGTCTCATGCCACCTCTCTGATTTCTTGGGGGTGCTGTGGGTTTACGATGTGGGAGCACCACTGTCCATGGCCATGGGGCGGAGCCGGTGAAGTGGGCCCCACGTGGAGGTTCTGTTGGTCAAAGCTTCATATTGAATAGGTGTTCTGCTTCTTATAGAGTTGTGACTTGATGCTCTCTATCTTGCCAGCGGAAAGTCAAGCCGAATGGGTACATCCATCTGTATTTTATGTCCTTTTGTCGCAGTTCTTCAGTTAGTGGTCTGAGGTGCGCTCGTCGAAGTAAGGTTGATGGGGATATATCTTGGAATAATTGGAATGACTTTTCTTGCCATATGAAGTTCTGATTGATATTGTTCCGTGCTGCCAGTAGAATCCGCTCTTTTAGTTTAAAGTTCTGAAACTTCACTAATATGTCCCGTGGGGGTTTAGTGGGGTCAATGGATTTTGGGCCCACACGATGCACCCTGATATAACGATACTCAGGGGGAGATGTTGTTGTAGCAACTGTCAGAAACATTTTCGTTACTGTAGCCTCCAGATCATCGCCCTCAGCCCCCTCCCTCAAATAATTTAATGCGGATAGTGTCCCGTCTACCTCGGTTCTCAAGATCTTCTGTTTTCAGTAACAAAAAGTCATTTTGTCTCTTTAATTTCGCATTATCTCTTCGTAGAATGGACATATCTGATTGCAGGGCCGTGATAGCATGCTCGTTATCATTGATTCTGGTTCCAGAGCATCGATTGAGCTGTGGCTGTTGTTGCTATTGTGTGGATTTCTTTGCGTATGGCTTGCAGTTCAGATCTTATCATTCTTGTCAAATCCAGTTTAAAATATGCAAGGCATTGTTCCAGATCTTGTCTGGTGAGTGGTGGAATGACTGCGATTGCGGATGGTGTAGGGGGTTGAGTATGGGACATCATGGCAAGTACTGAACGCTGGTTTGTGCCCGTGGGCTGGGAGGAACATCTTCTGGGCATAGATGGTCACAGTGGTAGCAGAGCAGCAATGTGCTTTGTGGGGTCTGCAAAAGGTCTACTCAGTCTACCCGGCTGAAGGGTCTTATGTAGAGGGTCGCCGATATATGATGGGGTGGGGCACAGTTTCTTTTATATGGTTCTCCGTTGCTAATCTATTTATATGGGGTGGCCCTGTATAGTGATAGAGTGCATCATTTGAAGATTCCTGTTGAATCTATAATCACATCAACTGATTGCCCGGTGTTCACTGGGTAAGGCACTGAATATGTCAAGGTAGGCTGTCTGTAGTGTTATTAGCTTCTAGTGCTTCATCCCCCTTTTAATTAGGCGATTTAGGGGAGATGCACGAGAGGAGGGGTCTGGGGGGGTGGAGAGAGGCAAAGCGTGTTCCCGTACTGGAGATTGTGGATTGTGCTCAGTTAGTGGAGGAGGTGATCATTTCCCCAGTATGTTGAACTTTGCCTGGGGCAAGCCGGATCGATCGGCGCCCACCCGGGGGCCTCGGGAACCAGACTCACCCTCACAGGGCCGTTAGAACATCTGTTTTATCCGGTTCACTGACTCCACAGGCAGTCTCGGACGCGCGGGCAGCCTCTGCTAGGCGGGCGTCTCCCGGTCGGCCTGTTCATCTACTCGAGGCCGGGGCTTCCATGGTCCGCGTAGGCCTCAGTGTGGTGCTGGTGGGGAGGTGTCTCCCGTCGTTGCGGCCCGGCCGCGCTTATGCTGGATTGGTCCCGTTGGATCGCCAGGGCGCCTCTCACTCTTCTCAAAGCGCCTGCAATCCAGTTCTCGTAAGCGGTCACTGAGACGACATCAATTCAGTTAGGGCCATGCTCGAGCTCGGGCCTTTACAGTTCAGGGCAGGCCGCAACCCGGGGTGCGGACGTCGGCACCTCCCGTTGCTTTTCTCGGCTTTATGCGGCCATTTATTCAGGACAGCTGGGTGAGCATAGGTTCTTACAGCTTTTCATCCCGCAGTGGCATGTCTAGCGGGTCCCGGGGCGGCGGGGCCGGGATTCGTGCTGAGGAGCTGCGTAGGGGTTGCTGCTTACGCGGAGGCCATTTTGGCGCTCTCCTCAATTAAACATTTTTGATTCCAATATGCAGTGACCCTTTTCTTCATGAATGAATACAAAAATCTTTATTTCAGAATACAAATTCCATGTAAAGCAGAAAACAGCAGTGTTAAAATTTACAAAAACATACATTTAACAATCTCATAAAAATTCATTTAAAAATCAGGGAAAGATCTCATAGTATTGTATCATTCTGATTTACAGATTTAGTTGCAAGCAACAAAATACTTCTCCAAAGAGTGTTCAAGTCCTAATAGCCGCCATCAGTTGCTAAAAATACAGTACTGGGCTTGGGTCGGTCAGGGTTATTCTGACAGGTCTCTTTGACCTGGAATTTTTGGCCTCTTAAAAATGGTCTTATGCCTTTTCGCCTAGCTATTGGAATGCCTGCCGCTTGAGCATTCCATTCGCCAGGGCTGGGCCAGGGGCAGGAGAAGAGGCACTGTGGCAAAGGGGCGCTTTTGGGGCTGGAGGGACGAGAGGAGGATAAAAAATTGTAAACATGTTTTCATTACTCAGACAGTTGGCTTCTTCACAGGCAGTCGGGTCTTCATTACACTCATTTCTGTAGTCTGTTCACTCTGTCGCTTGTTCCACAGTCAAACTGAAAAGACCCAACGGCCGCTGGACAAGTATTGTGTTTAAGGTAAGATTTCTCAATTTGTTTGTTTAAATTGAAATCATGTTCAGGTTGGGGAGGGGAATGGGTCCCCGCGGGAGCGGGGTGCCGCCCTCGCCTCCAAGCGGGGTAATTGCCCGGGGCGGCGGGAGGAGGAAGAGGGCACCGATTGGCCTGGAGGGAAGGGGGGGCAAGGGGGGCAGGAAGGCATCGGCTGACAGGCAGGTCTAGGAGCTAATTGGGAGAGGTAAAACAGGAAGTGACCTGATTAGCAGTATATAGGGAGGCGTGTGGGAGGACGAGGCCTCTTTGGCGCTCATCCTCCTATGCGGAAACCTCCATGGGGACCCCGTCAAGGTATCTCGCGCTGTACCGTGTGAAGAAGGCTGTTTTCCAGGAGAAGTCTAAAGTCAGGAAGTCGCCATGGAGAGTTGCGGTGCAGGCGGCCAGAGTAGTGAGTGTGGTTGTAGGCTCCTGCCCGGCATGACGCACCACCTCAGGTCTTGGCCACGGTTCTGGCCTGGTGGGGTGACGGGCCTCGGAGGCCGTATCACCGGTCTGCGGGCCCGCGGTCCTCGTCGGGCACCCCAGGATGGCAGGCGGTGCGGTCGACTGACGACGAGGTGGGTGAGTCTGGCGGGGTGTGGGTGCTGGCATACAAGTTGTGGCGGCTCTCTATTAGGTGCCCTTGGCCAGGTGAGCGGGGGCATGGAGAACAGCAGGCGCGCATGAAGCGGGGGGCTGCAGCCCCCCTAGTTTTTATGCCGCGCCCGCCGCTTCGCACCGTCGCTACTCACAAATCAAAATATTTTTTTTTTTAAAGCAGAGCAGTTGGCTGGCTGCGCAGTGCGCTGAGGCGGGTATGTATGGGCAGGGTCTGTCATCCTCCCACCTCTCCAGTCATTTTTGTGCATAATTTAATTAGCGGCGAGTCGGTGACTGGGAGATTCGGCAATCGGCTCTATGCGTTTGTATAGGGAGCGGGGATGTCGCCAAATGACATGTTCTTGTTGGAAATAATTAAGACCAAACAACTTTGTTTATTTTTGGTGACAAACCTGGCTTAGTCATTGCACTGTAAACGTCTACATATAGGGAAGAAAACCCTATTCCCTTCACTGATCACATACTCCCTAACTTCCAAATATAGACAATTACAACGGCTCCCGCCTGCGTGTTTTGTCAGCATGTTTTTTTATATATCAACGCAATGCCATTTGTTTTCAGATCTTACAAAGCTACGTAGAGAAGCATAATTTTGTAATTTGCATTTATGGCTGCATTTTCTTACGGTATTATCCACAATAGAGCAAGTGATTACTCTCAGTGTCCAGTCTGAGCTCCTAACAGATCAGTCATGATAGATGAGAGGAGGCGGCGCGCATGCCTGGACGGGTCCGCCTGACCCGTGTGGACCGGATGGCACGTGCGACTGGAGGGATTCACTCACTGCGCAGTCACAGCGAGCCAGCCAGCAGCGCCAGCGGGGGAGGGCGGCCACCAGCCAGTGCTTCCATCAGAACTATAACACTTTTCTGGACTCGTGTCGTGCATGCAAGCGTCTCGTACTAGTGACTAGTGACCTTTTCCCCCCTCAGGAGGCTCAGGTATGCATCGGCATCTTCTAAAAATAAAATCCTGACTGACAATATAATTATACCAGTTCCCTGTCCCCTGCCTATCGCCGAAGTAGCATTATGACATTAGTGGACTTGTTTGTGTTGTGTACATTTCTTTGAAAACTTGTAATGATCACCGCACATGGCATCTATTGTTGCTATTATTATTATTTTTATTCTTATAATTATAATAATAATTATTATTTTTATTTATCAATTGACCAACTGGTTTCCAGACGCCAAAAACATGCAATACTATAAAATGGCAGTTCTTTAAATTTAAAATCCTTCATTGCACTCCTTTGGCCCTTTAATACGATAACAAGCGAAATTGCAGTGGTCATTAAAGGCTGATTGCTCTCAAAATGTCTCATTGAGTCAATTTTTCCTGACTATTTTATTTGAGCATAAAAACCTGTTCATAACCTCAGAATGTTAGCATTTTGCCCAAATGACAGAAATGCACTGTAATCCCAAGAGGAATTCCAATACAGTACACGAGCCAACCAAAAAGCTTTGACACTGTTTCCTTGAGATTAAGTTTATTCTAGGACGCTGATCAAGGCAGTGGGTGGTAGAAACATGTTTGAACAAGCATTAGTAATGCCAAAGCTTTTCTGGCTGTATTTGTAGCACATATGTAAGCAATATCTGGGTGGGAGAAGCATATCACAGATACGGAAAAGGGGGGCAACAACACAGAGAGGGTTGGAAAAGTACAACACATTTATAGGGGTGGGGAAGCGCACAAGACATACAGGGGTGGGGGAAGCATGCGACAAATAGGGTGGCCGAAGCATGCAACAAAAAGGGGGTGGGGAAGAAGCACGCCACAAGTACAAGGGAGGTGGGGAAGCACGCCACAAATACAGGGGGAGGGAAGCACAACAGATATGAGGGGGTTGGAGGATGTACAACACGAATACGGGATAGGTGGGGGAAGCAAAACAAATATACGGTGGTGTGGGGAAAGCACAACAGAGACACAGAAGGTTGGGGAAAGCACAACAGAGACACGGAAGGGTGGGGAAATCACACAGAAGGGTGGGGAAAGCATAACAGAGGCACGGAAGCGTAGGGAAAGCACAACAGAGACACGGAAGTGTAGGGAAAGCACAACAGAGACACGGAAGAGTGGGGAAAGCACAAGAGAGACACGGAAAGGTGGGGAAAACACAACGGAGGCGAGCGCCACTTACCTGAATTTACCGACACAGAACGTGTACCACATCGACGTGTGCGACATCACTTTGCCGTCCCTGAATAGCACGCCCACCGCGACGTGTGCAACGTCACTGACGGCCGATGTCACTGACGTCACTTCGCCGCCAAGGACGCTGTCACACGCATGGCGGC
>JAXCLM010045523.1:0-10419 GCA_035583075.1 Eurycea guttolineata | reverse complement strand
GAGGGTGGACCAGTGGTGAACAAAGTGTAATGCACTCTGCATACACTGCTCTTGGTGCCAGTGGCTGGTGAGGTGTACTACAGGCAATGTCCCAGTACAGTGCACTCACTGCCATCTGGTGGAAAAAGCTTTTTGTTTTTTACTAACGTAATTTTCCGATCTCCCAGCCTGTGCTAGGGGATGTTTCAACACAGCATTATGAATCTGTATAAGATACATAATACTGGGTGTTGGATTGTTATAATAGTTAACAATCTGAACCTTCTGATGACCCATTAACAAGTGAGAGGAACAAAAACATTTTACTAATAAAATACCAGAACCTGGGTTAATAACTTCCTCCACTTTCCAGTCTAAGGTTGTGCTGATTAAAGTAAGCAGGCCACCTGAGTTGTGCCCGAGAGGCTATTTCTTGCTGGAACTGAAAATGTCTGAAACCCTGGAACGTCTATGCTAGTCATACACCAAGTTTCTTGGCAAAGTAACACATGCATCAGTTCAAAGTCTTTTAACATATCTTTGGTGCCCCCTTTTTTAAAATAACCCGAGCAATTCCAAGTTGATAAATTAAATTGCAATTCCTATTCTTCAAATACAGGCAGACTACCATCTCCAGTTGCATGACACCATGTTTCACTAACATTGTCATCAGTGTTATAGCTGCTTTTCAAACATTCCGCATCCAGGCTAGATTCTAACGTAGCTTCATTCTCTGTATTATTTTCCATACTAGAATTTGTCTATTCTTAGGTAAAAATGCAGAGACAATTTCCTCCTTTGAGAGATGCTTGCCGTTTGGAACGTATTTATTTGTAAGTACGATACCTCTTTTAAAAAACTCATTCTTAAATTTAATTACATGATACTTGCACATTAAATCAATCATTTTTATCTTAGTGGTATCTATTAGATCATGACTATTATCAATAAATTCCACAGATAATATATGGTTATTTGTCAAATGGTCAAGTTTGTTTATAGTACCTGACATTGCCAAGAATACACTTCTGTTTAAAAAATATATGTTTCTTATTTCTCTCCTTCTTTGTAATGTATTTAGGAGTAAAATAAAGATATGTGCTACCTTTCAAATCATGACCCTTCGTTTTAAAGTCCTGCGCTGCCTTTCTAATGGGTACCTCTTGTTTGTTTTTTGAATCTTGCGCAGTCTTACTCTTACTGGACTCCTTGATTTGTTTTTGAATCTTAGATTTATTCAAAATAGATGCATTATTTTCCTCTAATCTGTTCCCTTTGGAGGTCGATGGAACAATACTAGAATTATCAGGTACAACAATTACAACAGAATATTTTGCTTTATTTTTTCCTTTTGTTTAATTGATCATAGTGTTACTTTTATTATTACAAGGAGTTTGTATAGTCGGACCTTCCTTTACCCCATCAATATTCCTAGGCATTTTACTGGCAATTCTTTGAGTAGATTTTAATACTTCTTTAATATTATCCCTGACATAGGTTCCATTGGCAGCCAGGACTTCCAGTGATTTGCTAATTTCAATAAAGTTGTCTTTGAATTCATCAACTTTTGTCAGTAAAATCCGTCCCTCGTATCAACATTTTTCCTTAAATCTTTAATCCCTGTATCAATCTTCCCAAATGATTTTCCCACAGCATCAGTTAATTTACCAACATCTGATGCTAGGTCATGCATCAAATCGATAATCTTTGCCAATTTTTCATTCAAATTTTGAGAGGCATACGTATCCACAGCAACCCTTACCAGGGATAGCCTTCTGTCTTTGCTTGTTGCCGCCCTATTTGGTGTACTAATTCTGCCTCTGTTAATATCTATCTCCAAGTTGTCATTAATGTGTGTAACAACTCCATTATTTTCCAACATAACATCTTTGCTAATTGGAACTTCAACAATAGTATCTGTTAATGTAGCAACCATATTTGAACTATTACTGCTGCCATTATTCATATTTCCAGTAACAGTGTCTACTATATTTATAGCAGAAGTTGCCTCCTCAATTAAGTTTGCTTCGAATCCATTCAGAACAAGCGAGTCTCTGTGGAGTTTTCTCACAGAGTGCCCAGACAAATCCAGAAAGCTACATGCTAGCTCTGTCATTGGTGAACCATTTTTTACAGATTCGTCCGAGTTTGCTGTTATCAGTTTAGTGGGGAAAAACATATTGATAGCACTCTGCTTGGCCGTATTATCACCACTTGATGCTTCCGTGTCAGGTGCCTTTCTGCGCACAACCACCTGCTTTCTAGGAGGCATTCTGACTTAGAAAAAAAATCTGTCAAAAGATTAAAAAATAGTTAAATATAGAGACCAAGCACTTATCTTATAGCAGGATCACACTGTAATTATTTAGATAATTGATGCTAAATACTGCCTAACAGCAATATCATTAAGATTTTGATAGTGAAACCCACGAAACCTGTGAAGTACCGGCGAAGTACAGCCAAGTAAGGCCCTTCTGCGCCCTTATCGTTCCGTTCGAGAGCGAACCAATAAGGAACAAAGAACGTCAGGAGGACGTCAAGCTGCAAACGACTATGGGTAATGTCATTTTCAATTCACTAAAAAATAAAAAGACAACAACACTTATAGGATTATGATGAAAATTTAAAACAGGCATCAAACACTTCACTTTGCTTATACTCGTTTAGCGTTTAGTGTTTAGCGTTAGCTGAATGTCAATCCACTATGTAGTGGCAGGTAAAGAGTTCAGTTCAATCCCTTCGCACAGATCATACCGTTTCACTTTTTCCAGCGATTCCGGCGTTAGATTTGCAATGAGAAATCCTACACTCGCAGTCTAGCTGCTCGCTGCTCGCTGACCAAATCTGGAAGTGAACGTCACACTCCTCCACACAGCCGGAACAAGAGTTAAAGGCCAAGTACGGCCCTTCTGCACCCTTATCGTGCCGCTCGAGAGCGTACTAATAAGGAACAAAGAACGTCAGGAGGACGTTAAGCCGCAAACGACTAAGGGTAATGTAGTTTTCAATTCACGTTTCGCTTTTTCCAGTGATCCTGGCATTAGATTTGCAATGAGAAGTCCTTCACTCGCAGTCTCGCTGCTTGCTGCTCACTGACCAAATCCGGAAGTGAACGTCACACTCCTCCACACAGCTGGAACAAGAGTTACCAGCAGTTGTTAAATTATGTAATAAGGACCGAAGCAAAAGGGCAAATGACCCCGTGCAGTCCATGAACAAATATACCGCACAGTAGTTGTAAAGTGCATCGGAACGCTGCTTTGTGTATAACAGTAAGTATGATTACGGCCACACCCCCGCAGGTTTCTGACAGTTAGCATTGCAGTTGACCTTGAATACAGGCATAAAGCTGGTAACTTTATGCCAGTGTCGGTGTCGGTCTCAAAACACCCTCTGGTGGATGATCACAGATACTACCGTGTATGCCCAACAGTCACGTGGCCAATGCGGTCCGCTGTTACTCGTTAGGCGCAGTTGTGGTAAGTTAACACACAGAGCAGGTCAGATAGTACAGCGAATTGAGTGCTCGCCCTTGATATCTGTGTGCAGCCTGCTGATGTAGGTTCAAATCCGGGCAGGGGCAACTCAGCCTTTCATCCTTCTGAGGTCGATAAATTGAGTACCACGCAGTGGGGTAATAATACCAACTGTTATTTCAGCGCTTAGATGCTGCGGGATTGTAGCGCTATATGAGAATTGATCAATGCAAATGTCTTTTTAATGGCCCCTGTCGCAGTGCAACGAGACATTTAGGAAACTAACGTATACTGCACTGTACCTTGTGAAACCCTTTACAAAAGTAGAGATGTATTTTTTTAATTATTTATAGTCAACCCGCTACACAGAAGACATAGTTGTAAAGATCATCATGTCTTAAAATCAGGTTAAAGCATTTGTAGACTTGTCTTGCCATTTTCGTTGCCTCAAGGGTTAGTCCAACTCATATCATCAAGTACACCTCATCTCACTAATTGCTGCTTCGCAAATCACAGAGTGCCCGCTAATTCAAAGTCATGTGACACACTTAACACAGTGCACTGGTGTCTTTTCTGCAAAACTCAGAATGCTATTCCCAAAGCCTTACCCATATCTAATATTAGTTATATAATTCTCAGCTTACTGTTTTTCATGTTTACCAAATGGCTTTCCACTTGTGCTCTCTGCACCATGCTGTATGTCCCTATCCCCTCTCCCCCATCAACAACATTTATGATATCATCCAAGCCTGGATGGCCGAGCACTTACTTTGTTTGAATGACGATAAAACTGAGCTCTTACTTGTCGGCACTCCTAACCACCTTAGAAACCTCAGCTCAAACTACAACTCCTTTACCATTGACAGAAATATTATCCCGGTGTCGAAATCAGTCAAGACACTGAGGGTATACCTCGACTCAGACATTAGTATGGCCAGGCATGCCAACGCCATCTCCTCCTCGTCAGCATACAGCACGAAACTTATAAATCTCTGTCGACAATTTATCTCCCTTGAAAACTGCCTTACCCTCACCAGAGCCTTAGTCCTCAGTAAATTGGATTATTGTAATGTACTATTCATTGGCTGCTCAGCCAAAATTACGGACCAACTGCAAATAGCACAAAACAACGTGCTTAGAGAAGCGGTGGGCCTAAACAAACGGAACCACATCTCCCAAGTACGGAGAGACGCACACTGGCTGCCCATACATGCACGTATCAAATTTAAGGCACTTTCCATCGCCCACAGTTGCCTGTCTGGCTCTGCACCACAATATTTGAACCACTGTCTGAAGTGTAGTGAGGGAATCCGAGCGCTACGGTCCAACAACCAGCATCTTCTTGAAACGCCACGTTTCAGACTGAAAACTGCTGGTGGATCCAGCTTCCCTATTCTCACCCCAGCACTTTGGAATGAGCTTCTCCTGAACCTCAGAATGGAACCGTCTTATGGGAGGTTCAGGAAACTACTTAAGACTACTCTCTTTCAATGACATTAACTTACCTAAGGCACTATCACTATTTGACTTTGACAACTGTCGACACACTATTGGCTATTGTACTTTTTTGCACTCCTGACTTTTGTATGTCTATTGTATTCATGTATGCAACAGCGCCTAGATGCCCTTGGGTTTAGGGCGCTTTACAAATGTTATAAATAAATAAATAAAATCTCCTGTTCTTGAGCTGAGATGGCTTGCATTAGTGTTTTCCTTACTCTAGCACTTATGCCGATACATGTTCCTCTAATTACCACCTTTTCTTTTTTTTATACACTTTATTGTAAATTAATACATTCAGTGTTTAAATCATATACATAATACCACAATACATTTTGTTTAACAGTAAAAAAAAGAAAAAATTATTATTAAAAATATATGTAAACATCAGGTTAATTCTCAGCGTACTAATTGTGCAAAAGTAGCATTAAAAATAGCAGCAATATAGATGTGTGCAAATTAGCGTTATAATTTATAAATAGCAGCAAGTTGGATATAGTGTAATTAAATAAGTTCAATTAAAGTAGCAGCATTATTTAAAATATGACAGGATCTGTAACAATCGAATACCCTCGCGATGTCTGAAATTAAATCTTGATTCATAAGTACTAACATTCTCGATCGCGGAGTAAAAATATTAGATAAGAGTGGCTCGAGCCAACGTCTCCGCTCCGATGTAAATTGCATACAGTTTGTACTTATATGAATCCAATAAGATCCTTCATATCCTTCACATAGGCAATATTTATATTTCATCTCATTAGATGCTATTATGCGGTCATATACAGCAGCTCTAAATTTAAAATAAAATACACATAATACAAATGACGATGATGCAGTCATATATATAGGAATCAATCCAGGTACATGAACCCTTTTAAATAAGAACAAAGATTTATATGTGTCTAAAATTTCATCATTTTTGTGCAAATTTTTAAGCGATGCTTCCAATTTCCAATCTATATCTGTTATGACCCCTGCTTTGGACCAATCACAGTGACCGCACCAATCTTTTAGCAGAGAATTCATTTTATCATTGATTTGGTTTGTGCTGGACCAAGTTAGGTTTTGGATTTCGCTGAGAGCATAATTGGACGCAAAATTAAAATTATCATTAGACATTTTTGCCAGGAATTTAAGCATCCTTTTTTCTGCTAAAATTCTTGCATCTATAATGCCCAATTCACATCTGATAGCAATACTTGGGACGCTGTTAGGGCAATCAAGTAGCAGTCTTAACAATTTGCTTTCTATTTTACATAGCTTTGGCAAGTTTTCCAAGCCCCATATTTCAATGCCATATAACAATGATGGTACTATTATTGTTTTATATAGCTTCACATGGGTTACTAGGTTACGCACATCATGATCTTTGGCAAATTTGCGTACACCACACAGTTTGGAAAAACTTCTGGACTCTATAGACTTTATATGAGTGTCCCATAGTCCATTTTCGTCGTAGTGTATGCCCAAATAACAGTATTGAGACACTTGCTCTAAGATGGAATCATCGAATTTGAAGATCAAGGACCGTTTGTATCTTATATTTGAGTTTTTTTTAAAGGTCATGATTTTAGTTTTCCCAATGTTAACTTTTAGGAAGTTCTTTAAACAATAGTCTTTCAAGCTGTGTAATTTGTTTTGGAGACCTCGTGCTGATAAATCTAACAGCACGGTATCGTCTGCGTAAGCTAAAAAATGCATGGACAGACCATTTAATACGGGAGCAATAGTGTCTTCAACCAGTTCCATTTCTTTACAAAAGTCAGCCACATAGATATTATAAAGGAGGGGGGCCAGCACGCAACCTTGCTTGACCCCCCTCCTGGTCTCTATGTGGTTTGATAGATTGTTGTCTCGTGAACATTTCAAAGCCACCCAGGTGTTACTGTAAAATAGGCGCGTCAGGTAGATTAGCTGGCTAGGACATCCCAGTATCTTCAATTTGTACCACAAGAGTTCTCTATTGACAGAGTCGAAGGCGGCTGTATAGTCTATGAAACAACCTTCCGTCTCCTATATTTAGTAATGATGGTACTAAGAGTACTAAGAGCCATACATTGTTTTACTGTGCTGCCGCCCTCCCTAAAGCCGCCTTGGCAAATAGGGAGCACGGCTGAAGATTCCACCCATTTGCTCAACAAATTAAAAATATATCTTGCGAAGATCTTCCCCGTGCAATCTACCATCGCGAGCAATCTGTAATTTTTACAGTTGGCTGGGTCGCCCTTCTTAAATAGTGTAACCCCAATCGAGCCGACCCAAGAAGGCGGTATCTTTCCTTTGATCAGGATATTGTTATACAGATGGACGAGTATTGGTGCCCATCTTTTAATTGCATTTTTTTTTAAAACGATCGGAATACCATCCGGCCCTGGTGCTCTTGAATTTTTACATTTGTTAGAGAGGGATAGAACACATTCAACAGTAAATGGTGGAGTAATCTCTTCATTAAAGGCGTAGTTGATTCGAATTAAACTATCTATGGAGACAGAGTTGTAATTTTCAAAGGAAGATTTTATAAATCTTTCCCATTGTTTCTGTGAGATACAAGTGTCAGTGTTTAAATCGTTAGACTTGGTCGGGTTAGCTACCAAATCCCAAAAAGTTTTGGAATCTTTTTTGGCTAAAGCTGCTTCGAGTTTGTCCCATAACTGGCTAGAAAATGCACGTTTTTTTTGCCAAAAAAATAATTTTCTTTTTTTATGAATTTTCATCCTGGCAGTTTTCCTTTCGACCAAGTCTACGATTGAGTTACATTTTCTTAATTCATAGTTGGTTAAAGCTTTACATTTTTTACAGTCAATGTCAAACCAAGTGTTAACTCGTGGTGTGTTATTAATTTTTTTTGACATCCAAAACTCCTTTTTACAAAAAGAGACAAGTTCAGTAAACATGATAATCATATCATTTCCTCTGACATCGTGAAAATCAAATTTACTTAACGCCCTGTCCATTATTGCTTCCGCATTTGTTGGGGTTAGAATCGGCCAGTTAATCTGCATTCTTTTATTTACTTTTATCACACCACATGTTTCTCCCTGGTTTTTACAATTTGCTGTAATTGACATCACAATGGGTAAATGGTCGCCATACTGAAGTTCTAAGGTGATACAATCGAGAATCAATGATCTAATACGTTTAGGAATTACAAAGAAGTCGAGCAATGATCTCTTCTCTCCCCTTTGGAAAGTATACAGAATTTCAGTAGGTCCACACACTCGCACAAAGTCATTCTCATACAACATTTTCAGTGTTTTGATGCCATATTTCGAGGTGTTTTTTCCCGCATGTAGTTGCTCAATGCAAGAATTACTTGCAGGTAGGCACGAAAGGTCATAATTAAAATCACCTCCTATAATCAAGTTAAAACCTTCACTATTTGCATCTACAACAATATCATTTAACGATAGAAGACACTCAAGTCTATGCCCAATTGATACTGAAGGATTATTATAATAGTTTACCAACCATAGAACTAGTTTGTTATTAATGATAGGAACATCAGATGTACACTTTAGAAACAAAATGCCTGCATCTATTAGTGTTACCGGTGTAATGTCCCATTTTAACGTGGTACTAATTAAAGTTAGTAATCCACCAGAGTTATGGCCTTGGCTACTTTTTTTTGCCGCATGATTAAAAATCCTATAACCCAATACAATGATAGGGTTTAAATTCCAGGTTTCCTGGCACATTATAACATCATATCCTTCTAGCCAATTAGGAAGGGAGCATATGCCCCCTTTCTAAAAAAGCCTGAACAATTCCAAGTGATGATTCTAATGCATTTATCCTATTCTTCTGATTGCACCGAGGATTCTCCATCACTCTCAGTTGATAATGTTGACTCTACACTTGAAATGGTGTTTTCATTTTCGCCGTTATTTGACATTGCGGTTGAATTCAGAACCGTTTCTGTGTAAGATTCATCATCTGAATCTGGGCTATCATCTGTTGAGTAATCTGTTTTTGATTTATGTGGTAAAAAGGCAGAGATTAATTCAGCTGGATCAATTTTGTCTTTTTTTATTTTATGTGCACCAGAGACAGTGATTCCACGTTTTTTAAATTCACCTGCATGCATAAGGATCTGTTGATAGCAATGCAGATCTAACATACATGCTTTTGTGGTATCGATCATCTGTTTGTTTTCGATGAATTCTACCGATACAATGTGATTGGTAGCAATATAACTTATGGGCTTAATAACTTTGCACATAGCTAGAATGCTCGTTCTGTTAAAAAATATTTGATTCTTGATCGATTCTTTCTTTGATAGGAATCTTGGGGTAAAATATAAAAATAAATCCTTATTTTTTGACTGTGTCTGCTCTTTTGCTTTAATTTGTGGCTCTTGTAGTTTTTTAGTTTGCTTCACAGGTTTATTTACATTTAGCTTAATAGGAATTTTAATGGGCTTCTTTTTAGTGATTGGACCCCTTTTGTTTTTCACTTTTTCTTTCGTTATTGTTATCTTCAGAGTTTTGGCAGTGATGTCAGGTTTGTTATTAGAGTTCTTTGATGTTTTATCTAAAGCTGATGGTTTCTTGAATAGTAATTTTTCTATGTTACCCGGTACTAATGGAATCGCTTTTCCTTTGCCTTTTTTTGAAGTAGTGTGAGCGTTGGACTTAGTTGGACATGGTGTTTTCTTGGGGGTTTCTTGTGGTGAATTGGTAGTGCTCTTTGGGATCTTGCTTGCCACTCTTTGTGAAATTTTTAATACTTCTTTGGAACTTTCACGGGCTGCGCATCCAATTTCTGCCACTAGTTCCAACTGCTTGGATAATACTCCAATGTCTGAATGAGAGTCCTTAAGTTTAGATAATAAAAGATTATTTCTGGTCTCCGAGCCTTTTTTAAGGTCTTTAATTTCACCTTCTATTTTAGAAAAAGATTTGCCAACCGCATCAGATAATTTAGAAATAGCAGTGGCTAAACCTAACATTACATCGGCAATTTTACTAATTTTAGCGTTCAGGTTTTCTGTGGCGTAGGTATCAATATCTACTTTAATCAAAGAACTTCTTCTATTTTTAGATTTAGAAATATTGGACATTACAATAGAAGAGCCCAATATGTCTACATTAGATTGCGAAGTTGTGTTATTCACTACGATAGGTGATGTTTTATCAGGAACAATGGGAGGCATATTTTCGATTATTGTCACTGGCGAATTATTTTCTAGCAAAATATCGGCTTCATGCTCTGACAGTTTTGTATCTGATTTTTGCAGTCCTGAGTCGTTATTTGATAAGAATACCGACTTATCTAGGCTTTTATCATGCACATCATTTCCAGTCATTTCAATGTTATTTGCTCCCTCCAAAATGAGTCCATTAAGTACTAGGGAATCATTCCGCAGCTGACGGACAGAGTGCCCTGAAATATCTAAAAAGCTGCTTGCCGGCTCGCTTTGACCGGTAGAGGAGGGTTGAGTGTGTTTTTTGCTTACACCTGG